>SJYX01013971.1:154463-168415 GCA_006410675.1 Oreotragus oreotragus | reverse complement strand
CTATGACCAGTGCGTTCTCTTGGCAAAACTCTGTTAGCCTTTGTCCTGCTTCATTCTGTATTCCAAGGCCAAATTTGCCTTTTACTCCAGGTGTTTCTTGACTTCCCACCTCCATTTCAGTCCCCTGTAATGAAAAGGACAGCTTTTTTGGGTGTTAGTTCTAAAAGGTCTTGTAGATCTTCACAGAACCGTTCAACTTCAGCTTTTTCAGCATTTCTGGTTGGAGCATAGACTTGGATTACTGTGATATTGAATGGTTTGCCTTGGAAAAGAACAGAGATCATTCTGTCATTTTTGAGATTGCATCCAAGTACTGCATTTTGGACTCTTGTTGACCATGTTGGCTACTCCATTTCTTCTATGCCATATTTTAGATTCTCATTAAGAAAATTATGAATTATAAATGCAAATAAATGTTACCTAAAAATAATACTATTAAATACTGTAAATTCAACTGCTATTAGAGCAATGTGTATGTAAATAAGGCACAATCTATGTATTTTTGTGAATATTTAAAAAAACACTAAATTATAGGTGTATTGAGATCACATTATCAAGAATATTTGCTCACATATAGATTAATATAATAATATTAAAATGTAGAGTGGCACATCAACCATGAATAATCATATATGGGTATTCATAGCTTTTTATTTAAAGAAGCATCTCAAATAATCAAGATGAAATATCTATGATATTTTCTCCCTACTCTCCTCCCCACTCCTGTCCATATGTTACTTAAATATTACGTAAAAATCAATTCATGTAGCTTTAAAATCAAGTGTTATTAAAAGGGTGAAGTTGGATATTACCTCGTTCTCCGCTCCTTCCCAGCACCCCATTTTCATTAAATGGTGATTTTTACTTGATCTTTATCTAATGGACCTTAGATATTCAAATTTAATAGTGAAGCAATTATAAGTGGATAGACATTTTGCTTACTGTTTGGCCTTGTCTACTGGTAGACATCAATCTATAATGATTTTTCCGTGGTTTTCCTCTTGCATTGTGATGTAATTAGTGTTCTAAAGGCCCTATCTGTTTTTCTCTTAGGTTATTGAGTTTCTTCAGAGAAAACCTTTCTAATCACTTACCCGGGGTACAACTGTGGCTACAAGTGTTCTGTGAACTGAGTGGAGAAAGGGGTTCGAACTCTTTTCAGTATTGCACCTCTTAGCCAACTTCTCACACCCTTTCTTCCATAGTTGTGAGATCTAAATCAGCAGGTGAAAAATTTGTCTACAGCACTGAACAACATTGGTAGCATGCGTTCTAACCCTTAGACTCACACAAGTAGGTGCATGGTATTTTTCAGGTAAAAAGCTATAGTCTCTTTTTAGATTCTGTATATAAAGGATGTCATACAGTGTTTCTGCTTCTCTGGCTGATTGACTCCTACTCAGTATGACAATTTCTAAATCTATCAATGTTGCTGCAAGTGACATTATTTTATTCTTTTTGGTAACTGAATAATATTCAACTTTAAAGACATGATCCAAATTAACTTATTTACAAAGCAGAAACAGACTCATAGAGAATGAACTTATGATTGCTGAGGGGAAAGTTGGGGGAAAAGGATATTTAGGGAATTTGGATGGGTTGGATGAAGCAAAAGCTAGAATCAAGATTTCCAGGAGAAATATCAATAACCTCAGATAGGCAGATGACACCACTCTATGGCAGAAAGTGAAGAACTAAAGAGCCTATTGATGAAAGTGAAAGAGGAGAGTGAAAAAGTTGGCTTAAAGCTCAACATTAAGAAAACGAAGATCATGGCATCTGGTCCCATCACTTCATGGCAAATCAATGAGAAAACAGTGGACACAGTGACAGACTTTATTTGGGGGGCTCCAAAATCACTGCAGATGGTGACTACAACCATGAAATTAAAAGAAGCTTACTCCTTGGAAGGAAAGTCATGACCAACCTAGACAGCATATTAAAAAACAGAGACATTACTTTGCCAACAAAGGTCCATCTCGTCAATGCTGTGTTTTTTTCAGTAGTCATGTATGGATGTGAAAGTTGGACTATAAAGAAAGCTGAGCACCGAAGTATTGATGCTTTTGAACTGTGGTGTTGGACACGACTCTTGAGAGTCCCTTGGACTGCAAGGAGGTCCAACCAGTCCATCCTAAAGAAGATCAGTCCTGAGTGTTCATTGGAAGGACTGATGTTAAAGCTGAAACTCCAATACTTTGGCCACCTGATGTGAAAAGCTGACTCATTTGAAAACACCCTGATGCTGGGAAAGATTGAAGGCATGAGGAGAAAGGGATGACAGAGGATGAGATGGTTGGATGGCATCACTGACTCAGTGGAGATGAGTTTGAGTATACTCTAGGAATTGGTGGTGGACAGGAAGGCCTGGCATGCTGCAGTTCATGGGGTGGCAAAGAGTCGGACACGAGTGAGCAACTGAACTGAACTGAAGATATATACAGCTATATTTAAAATTTATAACCAACAAGTCTACTGTTATAGGCCAGGAACTCTGTTATGTGGCAGCCTGGTTGGATGGGAGTTTCGGGGGAAATGGATACATGTATATGTATCACTGAGTCCCTTTTCTGCTCACTTGAAATGGTTATAACATTATTTATCAGCTATTCTCCAAGAAAAAATTTTTAAAAAGTTATATTCTCTCTCTCTTTGCTGTTTGGTAAAAGAGTATGTTCATAGATCATCCTAATTTCGCCACATGGGCATGTCATCACCGACCACAAATCATCTTAAAGTAAGTTTTCTTAACTACCTTGGGCATTGGTATATTCCTCTTTGGGTGTGTATAAATCTAAAACTGGGCTTTGGGCTCAGACCAAGCAAAAATAAAGATTGTGTGAAATATTAAAGATGCACCATGGTGCAACTTCACCTTTTCCCTTCTGTCATACCACCTCCTGATCCCATGAACTTTACCAATAGAATCTGTACCCTTTATTTTTATATTCAATTTCTTTACAAATATATTTAACCTACTAAACCAATTCTTAAAACCTCTTCCACCAGCTACTTTCAGTATCATGTGTCTCAAATATTCTAATGTTTATAAATTTTCTAAGGGTGATAGCAATAGTTTTCTTGATGACTTCCATAGAGCAAAGTGTGTACCGTGACCAGAAGAAATATATCTAGATGGCTTGGATAGCAAACATTGAGACTTTTCTGTTTTAGACTTTTAACTATATTCTCCAAGAAAAAATTTTTAAAAAGTTATATTCTCTCTCTCTTTGCTGTTTGGTAAAAGAGTATGTTCATAGATCATCCTAATTTCGCCACATGGGCATGTCATCACCGACCACAAATCATCTTAAAGTAAGTTTTCTTAACTACCTTGGGCATTGGTATATTCCTCTTTGGGTGTGTATAAATCTAAAACTGGGCTTTGGGCTCAGACCAAGCAAAAATAAAGATTGTGTGAAATATTAAAGATGCACCATGGTGCAACTTCACCTTTTCCCTTCTGTCATACCACCTCCTGATCCCATGAACTTTACCAATAGAATCTGTACCCTTTATTTTTATATTCAATTTCTTTACAAATATATTTAACCTACTAAACCAATTCTTAAAACCTCTTCCACCAGCTACTTTCAGTATCATGTGTCTCAAATATTCTAATGTTTATAAATTTTCTAAGGGTGATAGCAATAGTTTTCTTGATGATTTCCATAGAGCAAAGTGTGTACCGTGACCAGAAGAAATATATCTAGATGGCTTGGATAGCAAACATTGAGACTTTTCTGTTTTAGACTTTTAACTGTGTTCTCTGAAGTTATATGTTATACCACAAGCTATCCTTAATAGAATAGAATCCCTATTTGCATCCAGTTTGAGATAGAGGACCAAAGATTGCCAATAAAGGTCCAAAGTAACACAGTCACCTGCTCTGAATGTCTCTTATCCTTGAGAAATTCAAGGAATTTTCAATGAATTTCTTTCTGATTGACATTGGGTGTAGCTTTAAAAAATCATATTAGCTATTTCACTAGGTGCAGGTGACTGTTTTCTCTCCTGGCACAAATTGCTTAGCCTTATTTCGTGAAGTCAGCTAGCTAACATTAGAGATCTAAGTATTTGTCTTAGTGTTCTAATTGCTTTTGAGCTTACAACTGAGTTTTTTCAGTGGGCTTATATAATTCACTCTACTACTTCTTCAAAATCCTCACAGACCTTTCCATAATTTTCCCCCAAATAAGAGTTTTATTGTGCAATTATCTAGGGTCTATTTGCCTAACCATCCAGCAAAGCTATTGACTAAACCCTAAGGGTGTTTGATTACCCATGCATTTCCCTAATGGCAGGAACCTAACTATTCTTCCACTGATAAATAGTTCAACTTCTCTCACAGTTCAGGCTTGCCCTTACCTTCTTTCATCAAGGTTTTATCATCTGCCAGGAGTATTGATGCTTATTTTTCTTATAAATGGCCCTCAAGCCGTAGACTCTCTTAAGTAAACCAAGCAGCCTATACAGTCCTTAATAGCAGAGAGACATGGGGTTGACCACACAACCGTGGGAATAGGGAGAGACACAGGGGGCTTCATTACCAATTCCATGGGAAATGAAGCAACCTGCTTATGTGTGTGGTGGACTTTCCCTGAATTCCTTCCTTCCACATAGCATGCTGTTCACAATCCCACTTCTACCTTATAAGTGAGTCATCATGTGACATGCTTCCTACGGAATGTCTGACATCACCAAAACACATTTAACATAATTGGGCTGAGTCCCTTCAGTTGTAGCATTGGTCTCTGACAATGTCAACTAATATTTCAAAGTAAGTATAACTTATATATTCACTTTTTCAAGTAATAAAATAGAGAAATTAAGTGACCTGTACAAATCATCTAGTTAAGATGGCACACACTTCAGTCAAACCTAGGCCTCTTTCTATGGCACTGGGTGTATTAATCTGTATTGTACATAGCTAAATTTCTCAAAACGTTCTATATTTTCGGCAATGTTATACATATACCTATATTACTTACAATGTTTCATAGTAGTATTTTTCCAACTTTTTATTTCACTTTTTCATTCATTCATTGATATTGGAAAGATAAATTTCAACCAAGATAGCACTGAAAATCATACATCAGAATTACTGGGGCCCAAAATAAGAAAGATCTGTACGTTCTACATATAGACTAGAAACTAGTATTCTATTACCCTAAATTAACTATGTGATAAATAGTAATGTTGATGATAACATACTCTGTTTATTAGATAATAGAAATGTCTATGACCTCATGAAAAGATGCTCACCATTGCTAAATATTCAGTTCAGTTCAGTTTAGTCGCTCAGTCTTGTCCAACTCTTTGTGACCCCATGGACTGCAGCATGCCAGGCCTCCAGAAAAGCAAATCAAAACTAAACTAAGGCACCACCTCACACTGGTCAGAATGACCATTATTAAAATGTCTCCAAATAATGAAAGCTAGAGAGCATATGGAAAAAAGGGAACCTTCTTATACTGTCAATGGGAATGTAAATTATTACAATCATTGTGGAAAACAGCATGGAGAATCATCAAAAAGCTAAAAGTAGAGTTGTCATATGATCCAATAATCCCACTCCTGGGCATACATCCAGACAAAACTAATTTGCAAAGATACATGCGCCCTAATGTAGACTGTAGCACTCACTATTCACAACAGTCAGGACACAGAAGCTGTGGCATACACACACATACACACAACACATATAACATACAATGGAATATTACTCGACCATAAAAAAGAACAAAGTAATGCCATTTGCAGCTACATAGATGGACCTAGAGATTATCATACTAAGTGAAGGAATTCAGAAAGAGAAAGAAGCATACCATGTGATAGCACTGGTATGTGGAATCTAAAATATATCACAGACAAAGGTATGTTCAAAACAGAGTAACAAGCACAGAGAATAGACTTACAGTTGCCAAGGTAGGTGCCAGTGAGAGAAAAATTGGAAATTTGTTACTAGCAGATGCAAACAACGATATATAGGATGGATAAACAATAAGATCCTAGTGTATAACATAGGGAACTAAATTCAGTATCATGGGATGAACCATAATGTAAAAAAATGTGGGAAAGAATATATACATGTCAACTGAGTCACTCCTCTGTATACTAGACACTAACACAACATTGTAAATCAACTATATTTCAATGAAACATTTAAAAAGCAACAACTATAGGCTAATACAATAGAAATTTGCTTCTCAACCACATAAATTCAAAAGTATATGTTCATGATCTGTGGCAGGAAAGTGAAAAGCAGTGGATTTGGCTGGTGACAGGCCTTCAAGAGCAGGGCCTGACAGAGCCCCTGACATCTGCAGCATGCTGCTTTCAAGGTTGTCCATTGCCACACAGCCAGAAGAACTAAGAAAAGAAAAGTGAGAAAGTCATGTTCTCATCTTCATTGCTTTGACTGGGAATACAGGCATTCCTTATGTTCACCTTTTGTTGCTAGGAAATGTTAATATAGGTCAGGTTTCCATTTCTGAGCAATGACTACATTGTGGAAAGTATCGTGATTTGTTTTTGTATCAATAGTTGTGCCTACCATAAATACAATGCCAATATATGGGGGAAACTTTGGGTGAGAATGCAGTCAACTCTTTAGGCAAATGAATTACCTATTACAGGAGGTGCCTTGAAGATGCTTATAACTGTTGTGTACTTGTTTATTTAGGTACCAGTCATAAACAGGCAAAAACTGGCAAGGTTAGGGATTTAGCAAAACAGAAGTGTTGCAAATCATCTACTCCAACCCTTAAAACTAGCTTATGGTGTCATAAAAATACAACAGTAGTATTCATAAATTCCTTTTCATGGAACAAATATAGCAATGGTACCCAAGAGAAGAGGTTTTACAGCCCTGAGAGGTCCTTGTTATTCTCCACATTGATCTTCCGTTGCTGCCTGGCTGGAATATGCAAGGAAAGAAGCTGATGCAAGTGCCAAAGCAAAAGAAAAGCAAGGTGCCTAGTGCTTCCTATGACACAGGAGGATATATATGGTTACAGGAAAATTTAAGATGGTCCCAGATCAGTAATATAAATCACAGAATTTAAAAGACAAACTTCTGTTTCTATAAAAAAAAAATAAAAAAAAAAAACACTGAAACTATAGATTGCAACTAATTTGTAGAGAAGTAATGCACAAGGTATGCTTCAGGTTTCAAATCTTAGATTACTTATTTGGATGAAATTAAATTCATATATCTTTCTAACAAATGTCTCCCAGCAGATTGTGAACTTTGGAAATGGGAAAAGGAATTAAAGGCAATGTATTTTTTATATTTATGTTCTGTTTCAGGATTCAATTTTTTTTTTAATAATTTTCTCTCCAACAGATGTTGATCAACCTTGTAATAAATACTGCAAAGGTATTACAAAAAATGACCTTCAAAAACAATAAACTCAATAGCTATTATTTATATAATTGTCTAAGTGACAGATCTAATAACCCTTTTCAAAACAGCAAGAAGGAATAAAGGAATTGGACACAATTCTTAGTCTGTACCAAAGTTGTGTTCAACAGCCAGTCCCAACTAACAACCCTGAAGTCTATATACATATATTCAGCTATTAAGTCATGTCCACTTCTGTGTGACCCTATGGACTGTAGCCAGCTAGGCTCTGCTGTCCATGAGATTTTCCATGCAAGAATACTGGAGTGTGTTGCCATGCCTACAGGGGGTCTTCCTGACCCAGGAATTGAACCCATGTCTCTTGTATCTCCTGCATTTCAGGTGGTTTCTTTACTCAGGCATTCCTTATGTTCACCTTTTGTTGCTAGGAAATGTTAATATAGGTCAGGTTTCCATTTCTGAGCAATGACTACATTGTGGAAAGTATCGTGATTTGTTTTTGTATCAATAGTTGTGCCTACCATAAATACAATGCCAATATATGGGGGAAACTTTGGGTGAGAATGCAGTCAACTCTTTAGGCAAATGAATTACCTATTACAGGAGGTGCCTTGAAGATGCTTATAACTGTTGTGTACTTGTTTATTTAGGTACCAGTCATAAACAGGCAAAAACTGGCAAGGTTAGGGATTTAGCAAAACAGAAGTGTTGCAAATCATCTACTCCAACCCTTAAAACTAGCTTATGGTGTCATAAAAATACAACAGTAGTATTCATAAATTCCTTTTCATGGAACAAATATAGCAATGGTACCCAAGAGAAGAGGTTTTACAGCCCTGAGAGGTCCTTGTTATTCTCCACATTGATCTTCCGTTGCTGCCTGGCTGGAATATGCAAGGAAAGAAGCTGATGCAAGTGCCAAAGCAAAAGAAAAGCAAGGTGCCTAGTGCTTCCTATGACACAGGAGGATATATATGGTTACAGGAAAATTTAAGATGGTCCCAGATCAGTAATATAAATCACAGAATTTAAAAGACAAACTTCTGTTTCTATAAAAAAAAAATAAAAAAAAAAAACACTGAAACTATAGATTGCAACTAATTTGTAGAGAAGTAATGCACAAGGTATGCTTCAGGTTTCAAATCTTAGATTACTTATTTGGATGAAATTAAATTCATATATCTTTCTAACAAATGTCTCCCAGCAGATTGTGAACTTTGGAAATGGGAAAAGGAATTAAAGGCAATGTATTTTTTATATTTATGTTCTGTTTCAGGATTCAATTTTTTTTTTAATAATTTTCTCTCCAACAGATGTTGATCAACCTTGTAATAAATACTGCAAAGGTATTACAAAAAATGACCTTCAAAAACAATAAACTCAATAGCTATTATTTATATAATTGTCTAAGTGACAGATCTAATAACCCTTTTCAAAACAGCAAGAAGGGATAAAGGAATTGGACACAATTCTTAGTCTGTACCAAAGTTGTGTTCAACAGCCAGTCCCAACTAACAACCCTGAAGTCTATATACATATATTCAGCTATTAAGTCATGTCCACTTCTGTGTGACCCTATGGACTGTAGCCAGCTAGGCTCTGCTGTCCATGAGATTTTCCATGCAAGAATACTGGAGTGTGTTGCCATGCCTACAGGGGGTCTTCCTGACCCAGGAATTGAACCCATGTCTCTTGTATCTCCTGCATTTCAGGTGGTTTCTTTACTCACTGTACCACCAGGGAAGCCCATTTATATAGGCTAAGTGCAACACAATATATATACATGTACATACATACATACACATATACATATATAATTTTTCAAAAGAAAGAGATAAAGGCAAAGGCCATGACATTAGAAAGTGAAAGCATTCTGAAATAAAAGATCATCTTTTAAAGAAAATGACCCCACATAATAAGGAATTCAAATATAAATCAATGATGCATGTTTTATAAACTATATATATTGTAGTTTGTATATAGATTTTGTTTAGATTTTTAAGTAACAAGTTCCTAAATAAAAATTACATTCTGCAGTATACATCCTCTCTAGTGTGTGTGTGAGTTTGAGTGAACTCCGGGAGTTGGTGATGGACAGGGAGGCTTGGCGTGCTGCGATTCATGAGGTCGCAAAGAGTCGGACACGACTGAGCGACTGAACTGAACTGAGTGTGTGTGTGCATGCATGTGTGTGTTAGTCACTCAGTCATGTCTGATTCTTGGTGACCTCATGAACTGTAACCTGCCAGGTTCCTCCGTTCCTGGGATTTTTCCATCCAAGAATACTCCATGCAAAATGGAGATGGTTATCATTTTCTCCTCCAGGGGATCTTCCCAAGCCAGGGAGCAAACCTGCACCTCCTGCATTGCAGATGGATTCTTTATCATCTAATCTATTCACCCGGGGAAACCCCAGTTTGTGGGCTGCTCCTGCTGCTACTGCTGCTAAGTCGCTTCAGTCGTGTCCAATTCTGTGCGACCCCATAGACAGCAACCCACCAAGCTCCACCATCCCTGGGATTCTCCAGGCAAGAACACTGGAGTGGGTTGTCATTTCCTTCTCCAACGCATGAAAGTGAAAAGTGAAAGGGAAGTCACTGAGTCATGTCCAACTCTCAGCGACCCCATGGACTGCAGCCCACCAGGTTCCTCCATCCGTGGGATTTTCCAGGCAAGAGTACTGGAGTGGGGTGCATTGCCTTCTCCAAGTTTGTGGGCAATCGGCTCAATTATTGTATCCATTATATGAGTGAGACCCAATTCTCCAAAACATGTCTTTTATTTTTAGTGATATTTATTCATCCATCCATAGATTTCCAATCTAGAACCTCATTGTTGCTCTTCAACACAAAAGAAATGACATCTGTGGACCTACAGCTTCAGTTATCCTAAAAAATTGTTTATAGTGTTTAATTATGCTTTAATGTAATGAGAGTATTTCAACTTATAGGACAATGACTAACAAGAAGATATAATTCCTAAGCTTCTCTAAAATACATCTATAAGAAGCTCCCAGATTGTCTACTTGATGTAAAAGACAGCTTTCCTGGGAAGGTTGATGTCCTCAGCTCTAATCATTGCTTATAACAGCTCAGAGGAGTATTGCCTGTGATTTCCATCCAAGAAAAGAACATTAACAGCCAAAATTCCTCAGCCAAGATACTCAATATGTTATATTGCTGCAGTTTCTATATTGCTGTAACGTTAGTCCATCTACAAACAAGACGTCCTAGTTGTCTGCATACAAAATTTTCTAATGATAAGGATTCATTGTCAACTATTTTATAGTTTTGGAAATATCTTGTAAAGGCATACCAAGTCAGATGAATCTGCCACAAAAATGTTTCTCACGTGTTGGCTTAAATTAACAATCATGTGGTCCTAAAATTTTTCATAAATAGTTCTTGAAAGCAGCACATACACTTCTAAAATCCTTCTGATACCAGTATGCCTCTATATAAAAATAAATTATAAAAATGAACATTTATGTGTAAGGTGTGAGTTTAATTGGATTTTATACAAGGAATTGGGATGAACAAAATTATTTCTAGTGAACTTTTAAATTCATAAAAATAAATATTTGAGTATCTGTATTTGTTTCCTATTGCTGCATTACCAAATGATCACAAATTTATAGCTTAAAAAATCAACTTATTATCTTATATTGGCAGAGGTCAGAAGCCCCAAGTCAATCTCAGTAGGCTAAAATCTAGGTATCAGTGAGATTTTTTCTGAAATTTTAGGAAAGAATCCATTTTTCTGCCTTTGCCAGCTTCTAGAGGTCCCTGCATGCCCTGGCTTATGGCCTTTCCTTCCATCCTTAAGATAAGAACCTAATAATTTTCTGACTCCACAGACTCTGCTTCCATTGTCACGTTGTCTTCTCTGATCCTGATCTATTGCCTTCCTCTAATAAGGATCCTTGAGCCCACGTGATAATCCAAAATAATCCCCACGTGTCATAAATTCTTAATTTAACTGCACACGAAGGAAAGATTCATAGATTCAGGGAATTAAAACAAGAACTTCTTTGGCGGAGGCGGGGGTGGGGGCGTGCAGCCTACTACAATATGTTTGAGGTAACGTATAAGAATGGCTTAGGAAAAATGAAGTTAAATAGCTTCCCAGCATGATATAAATGTGTGTGTGTTAAGTAGTTTCAGTGATGTCCAACTATTAGCGACCCTATGGACTGTAGATTGCCAGGCTCCCCTGTCTATGGGAATTTCCAGATAAGAACACTGCAGTGGATTGTCATTTTCTTCACCAGGGGATCTTCCCAACCCAAAGATCAAACCCATGTTTCTTGTTAGTCCCCTACATTGGCAGAAAGATTCTTTACCATGAGTGCCACCTGGGAAGCCCATGATATGAATACTCCAGTTAAAAGTTCCCTTTGCCCTTTATTTCCACTGTTCCTGAAAAATTCAGTTCAGTTCAGTCACTCAGGCGTGTCTGACTCTTTGTGACCCCATGAATCACAGCAGGCCAGGCCTCCCTGTCCATCACCATCTCTCGGAGTTCACTCAGACTCATGTCCATCGAGTCCATGATGCCATCCAGCCATCTCATCCTTGGTCATCCCCTTCTCCTCCCGCCTCCAATCTCTCCCAGCATCAGAGTCTTTTCAATGAATCAACTCTTCGCATGAGGTGGCCAAAGTACTGGAGTTTCAGCATCATTCCTTCCAAAGAAATGCCAGGGTTGATCTCCTTCAGAATGGACTGGTTGGATCTCCTTGCAGTACAAGGGACTCTCAAGAGTCTTCTCCAACACCACAGTTCAAAAGCATCAATTCTTCCAGGCTCAGCCTTCTTCACAATCCAACTCTCACATCCATATATGACCACAGGAAAAACCATAGCCTTGACTAGACAGACCTTAGTCGGCAAAGTAATGTCTCTGCTTTTGAATATACTATCTAAGCTGTTCATAACTTTTCTTTCAAGGAGTAAGCATCTTCTAATTTCATGGCTGCAGTCACCATCTGCAGTGATTTTGGAGCCCAAAAAAATAAAGTCTAACACTGTTTCCACTGTTTCCCCATCTATTTCCCATGAAGTGATGGGACCGGATGCCATGATCTTTGTTTTCTGAATGTTGAGCTTTAAGCCAACTTTTTCACTCTCCTCCTTCACTTTCATCAAGAGGCTTTTTAGGTCCTCCTCACTTTCTGCCATAAGGGTGGTGTCATCAGCCTGTCTGAGGTTATTGATATTTCTCCCGGCAATCTTGATTCCAGCTTGTGTTTCTTCCAGTCCAGCGTTTCTCATGATGTACTCTGCATATAAGTTAAATAAGCAGGGTGACAATATACAGCCTTGACGTACTCCTTTTCCTATTTGGAACCAGTCTGTTGTTCCATGTCCAGTTCTAACTGTTGCTTCCTGACCTGCATACAGATTTCTCAAGAGGCAGGTTAGGTGGTCTGGTATTCCCATCTCTTTCAGAATTTTCTAGTTTATTGTGATCCACACAGTCAAAGGCTTTGGCATAGTCAATAAAGCAGAAATAGATGTTTTTCTGGAACTCTCGCTTTTTCCATGATCCAGCGGATGTTGGCAATTTGATCTCCGGTTCCTCTGCCTGTTCTAAAACCAGCTTGAACATCAGGGAGTTCACGGTTCACATACTGCTGAAGCCTGGCTTGGAGAATTTTGAGCATTACTTTACTAGCATGTGAGATGAGTGCAATTGTGCGGTAGTTTGAGCATTCTTTGGCATTGTCTTTCTTTGGGATTGGAATGAAAACTGACCTTACTGATAACTGGCTTAAATGTAAATGGATTAAATGCACCAACCAGAAGATATAGACTGACTGGGTGGATGAAAACATGTGCCTCTATGCACTTCTACTTACCACATCACTCTGCTTGAACCCCCCAAATTTTATGTAATTACTTTATATTGTAAAGTTAATCATGTTCCCATTATAGCTTGCAATTATAATTATTCTTTATTTTTGTCTGGCTATTGAGTGTGAAAATTGATAAACATCTTTTACTATTGTGATTATGTAACTATTACTCACTTAATACCATTATATCATGATTGGTCAAGAGAAAAATAATAGAACTCTATATCAGCAAAACTAGTGCACTAAGCGCAGGCAGTTGTGACCAGTGCACTAAGTGCGGCCGAGAAGAGCTACTCCACATCCGAGGTCAGGGGAAGAAGCCGGGAAGACCCCATGCCCGAAGGGTGGCGGCCAGGAGGAGCCACCCTGTGCCCAAGGCCAGGGGCGGTGGCCGGGAGGAGTAACCCCACGTCCAAGGAGTGGTGGCTGCATGGGCGCAGGAGGGCCTAGAGGAGCCATCCCATGTTGAAGGTCAGGAAGGGTGGCGGTGAGGAGATACCCCTCATCCAAGGTAAGGAGCAGCAGCTGTGCTATGCTGGAGCAGCCATGAAGAGATACCCCACACCCAAGGTAAGAGAAACCCAAGTAAGATGGTAGGTGTTGCAAGAGGGCATCAGAGGGCAGACACACTGAAACCATACTCACAGAAAACTAGTCAATCTAATCACACTAGGACCACAGCCTTGTCTAACTCAATGAAACCAAGCCATGCCTGCAGGGCAACCCAAG
>SJYX01013971.1:120085-150745 GCA_006410675.1 Oreotragus oreotragus | reverse complement strand
ACTCTGTGTGACCCCATAGACGGCAGCCCACCAGGCTCCCCCATCCCTGGGATTCTCCAGGCAAGAACACTGGAGTGGGTTGCCATTTCCTTCTCCAATGCATGAAAGAGAAAAGTGAAAGTGAAGTCGCTCAGTCTGTCCGACTGTTAGCGACCCCATGGACTGCAGCCCACCAGGCTCCTCCGTCCATTGGATTTTCCAGGCAAGAGTACTGGGGTGGGGTTCCATTGCCTTCTCCGATATGAAGACAAGCCAATTAATACATGGGCACAAGATCAACACAGACATTTCTTCAGAGAAGACAGAAAAACTGCCAGTAAGAAATGAAAAGTTCTTCAGCATTTCTTATCATTTGGGGAAATATAAATCAAAATCACAATGAGACACCATTTCACACCTACTAGGATGCTAAAATAAAATAAAAAGATAGACGCTGACAACTACTGGCCAGAATGTTGAGAAATCTGAACCCTCAATAATTTGCTGTTGGGAAGGTAAAATGATTCCATCACTTTGGAAAACAGTCCAGAAGCTCCTCAAATTGTTAAAGATAGAGTTACCATATGGTGGTGCTAGAGGTAAAGAATCTGCCTGCCACTGGAGGAAATGCAGGAGATGTGGGTTTGATCCCTGGATTGAGAAAATCCCCTGCAGAAGGAAATGGCAACTCAGCACAGTATTTTTGACTAGAGAAACCCATGGACAGAAGAGCCTGGGAGTCTACAATCCATGGGGCTGCAAGAGCTGGACTCTTCTGAGGGACTAAACCACCATCACTATATGACCCAGCAATCCCACTCTTAGAGATACACTCATGATAAATGAAAGCACCTCTCCACATAAAAGCTTGAAAATAAATATTCTTGTAGCATTATTTATAATAGCTAAAAATTATAAACCAACCAAATATATGTCATCTGATGAATGGACAATGTGTATACTTCACCAATGGAATACTATTCCATAAACAGGAATGGAGTACCAATACATGTCATAGACTGAATGAACTTTGAAAATGTTATGCTAAGATAAACAAGTCAGTTAGAAAGGTCATCCATTGTAGCAATCCATTTACATGAAAGGTCTAGAAGAGGCAAAGACAGGGATGAAAGGTTGATTCATGGATAAGAGGAACAGGAAAAGGGTAGAATAATGAGTGACAGGTAATGGGTACCTGATTTCTTTGGGAGTATATTATTAAATATATTGAATAATATATTTAAATATATCATGTTAAATATATCATTCATAAATATATTAATTAATATATTAAATATACATTTAATATATTTAAGACTCACTGAATATATTAAAACTCACTGATGTGTACATTTTAAAGTGTGATTTTTATGGCATATGAACTTAATCTTAACAAAGCTGTTATTTAAAAAATCACCTTGATGGCAACACAAGTACTTCTTTGGAGAGGAGAGTGTGTAACTACCCAAAAAACTCATTTGCTGCTCCTTAGAGACCTGTCTAAATGGAACCAGAGGAGATATGGCCGCCATTCGAAAGTATTTAGAATTGAGGACCAAGTACTGGCACATGGTGTGAGCTAGGTTTCACATTTTCTTGCTTGCATCATATCAGCCTAATTACACCGATGCTTCTCTAGACAAGAAAGCACCATGCTGAGCACCGGAAGGCCTTCCAATCATCTGTGTGCTACCAAATGATCATGTAGATAAATACAGTCACTGGAGTACTTAATGGTAATAAGTGTTACAGGTGTTTATATTAACTACCATTGACAATGAGTCTTGCATATGAATTATGTTTCCTGGGCAGGTGTATGATAATTACGTTCTAATATCAAAAGGAATTTCAATATTCCAGACTTCAGGAAGTTGTAGTTTCTGAATATGCAATGCTTGACCATGGTCTGTAAGTTCCATAGCAGATCTGAGGAGTTGCCGTCATTGCTGTTTTCTCACTCAGTCATGTCTGACTCTTTAAAACCCCGTGGGCTTTAGCCCACCAGGCTCCTCTGCTCACAGGATTTCCCAGGCAAGAATACTAGAGTGGGTTGCCATTTTCTCCTCCAAGGGATCTTCCCAATCCAGGGATCAAACTCATGACTCCTGCATCCCCTGCAGGTAGATTCTTTACCACTGAGCCACCTGAGAAGTCCCAAGATTCACTGAGTACACACTGCTAAATTACCCAGCACAGAATACACTCAAATCATGTGATTATCTTCTTATCCCATGAATCAGCAGCTTAATTTGATCTTTATAATTGTATATCTACTTTAACTACTCTAAAATATATACTTACTGATAAATTTATATAAAAAAATCAAGCCTTTACATCTATTCTCATTGAAACTAACTTACTTGCATACAAAATCAAGTTGAGCTCAGTATGCCTAAAACCTTGTATTTAAGAGAGGGGAACACTAATTTAAGTGATTATATCACTTAAATAATTTTAAGATAATATAATTTACTCCCAAACCACCTACTTTTTTTTCTTCTTTTCTTTTTATACCCTCTTCCTACCCCCAAACACACATAGGAATGTAAGTACATTGAAAGACAACATTTAGTCCTCTGTGTCTTTCTTTAATAGGCATTATTAAAATAAGTATATAGATAAAGTAGCTGAGGCTCATGAAAGCTAAGCAACCAGTCCATCGTAACCCGGCTCACAAACAACAGAGCCAGCATTCAACTTGGCCTAATTTTATAAGAACACACTCTTGGTTATCACATGCTTAACAGCAACCATTTACTACTTCCGTTCACAGCAAAACTTTGCAAAATCTTGCACTTCCTTGGGTCCTATTCGCCTACGAAGAACTTTTATGCTTACTGTTTCAGTGAAATTGATCTTTCCAGGGTCACCCAGGGCTTCCACGTTAGTAAAGCCAACAGTTCCTAGTCTTGATTCATCGTCCCCATCTTCTAAGCAGCACTGAAGTCCTCTCCTCTTGGCAGCTATGACTAAAAGGTTCTGATGCCTTGCTTTCCATTCTCTTCTGTGAGTTCTTTCCTTTGGCTCAACTGCTAGATATAAGGGTGGTTCAGTCCTAGACCATCAGTATCTTGGCTGCGTCTGAACTTTCAGAGATGGACAGAAGAAGCGAGTGGGCGTGTTAAGTCACTTCAGTCATATCCCATTCTCTGTGACCCTATGGACTGTAGCCTGCCAGGCTCCTCTCTCTGTGGGACTCTCTAGGCAAGAAAACTGGAGTGGGTTGCCATGGCCTCCTCCAGGGGATCTTCCCAACCCAGGGATCAAACCCATATCTCTTAAGTCTCCTGAATTGCAGGTAGATTCTTTACCAGTGAGCCACTGGGGAAGCCCCTGGACACATATACTACCAGGAGCCAGCCTGAGGAACTCCGCCCATGGCAAAGGTCATGAGGAAGGAGGCTTGGCATACGCAAAGGCGTGATCAAGCCTCAGGAAACCCCCTGTTCCCGAGCCTCTACCCTCAAAACCAGAGTCTGTTTCATGCTCTCGCCTACACCTCTGACTTTATGGGGGGCTGTTCCCCACTGGTTCTCTCGGAGAAGGAGTAAACGTGCAGCTCCAAGTCAATAAAAATTCCTGGGCATGACAAGAGTGTTTCAACTTACAAACTCCTCTGAAGGTCCTCTAGNAGTTTCTGGAAAGACTGATTCTCCCATGTTGTTTCTTTCTTGCTCCCCGTTTTTCTGGCTGAACTACCAAGTTATTCAGCCTATTTTTCTCCACTAATTTTCCTACTACACTATCCATTTCTAATCTCTCTCTATATCTGTAATTAAATAAGTTATTTCCAAGGACGCCGACTCCGTCCCCACCTTCGAATTATCCTTGACCCACTGGGGCTGGACCCCGGCAATATACTGTATGATATTATCTGGATTTTATTTCCTCACTTACTGATTCATCGTCTCCCCATATCAGTACATAAGATCGATGAGTCACGACACAGGGTGGACAGATGAAAGGATGGCTAGATGGACAGATGAATGATGGATGGATGGATGGAAGGAAGGAGGGAAGTAAGAGAGTGTGGTGTGAATTAAACTTTAATCTCTTCTTCCTGGAAAAACTGTGACATGATCTGGCAAGGAATGACTATAGACTATCTCTACTTTAGGGCTCTCTTTTCTGACAAAGCTTGGATTGGTTTTGTCTGCTTTCCACTTCCTTGGCTAAACTGCATCAGAATTGTTGATTCCACGTATTATCCCGGCCCTGCCTCTGTTGAATCCTGAAATTAAAATAGATCTAAGTCAGACCAGGTTAGTTTGTGATAGCTGGTATGAGCAAAAATTATCCAGAAGGGAGCTGTCACGCTATATTTAACCACTCTCTCATCAAGCAGTGATGCTAAAAATCAGAGGCAAAGTGCAGTATGTACTAGGCCTATAGGGTGTAAGCACATAGTAGCAGAATCTCGTTAACATGTATTTCTGAGAAACTTACAGTTTAGTATCAAGCCGTGATTTCAGAATAGTGACTTTCCGCTCACAGGACTCTCCATGGCTTCATTTAATTTTCTTAGAGTCCTATCTTGGGACTGCTAGGCGGTGCAGTTGGTAAAGAGTCTGCCTGCCAACGCAGGAGACTCAAGAGACATGGGCTTGATCCCTGGGGCAGGAAGATTCCCTGGAGAAGGAAATGGCAGCCCACTCCATTATTCTTGCTTGGGAATTCCCATGGACAGAGGAGCCTGGCAAGCTACGGTCCACGGGGGTCACAAAGAGTCAGAGCTAGGTGGTGGTGGTGGTATAGATTCCTATCTGATGCTCTTTAGACTGACCTCCAGGTGTGGCCTTTCCAGTTCTGACAGCCTTTACTCAGTACCAAACTCATCAACCATTGTGCCTTCAGCTTCCCCAATGAGATGGGCAGCACGGATCTCCAACTGATCCTCAGCAGCTTACGTGGGGAAAATGTCTTATTTCATCTACCATATGCCAGAGCTCAGCACTCAGCAGTCTGTGACAGTCAGGATTTCTGTTTAGGACAAATGCTAAGGATAACAGCGATTTTTACAATTTCACAACAGAACTGCGATTCTCTGAATTTAAGTGAAGTTACTACGTTGTGCAATCTGGTTTATGGCTTATTTAATGTAATTTTCACTGTTTTCCTATTTCCTACCTCCTATTCATGGAGAGGAGGAGGAGTCAATTGGATGTTCAAGCAGACGACGCACTTATTAACACTAAGAAATAAAATATTCACAGCAAAAGAGAAGCAACATATCAAAGGCTTTTCTCAAAATTAAGATGGTCAGGTATTTTAAGGTTATTTACCTCTCAGGAGCACTTTAAATTTTGTCCCCTTCCCCAGCAATGGCAAGCTGAATAAATTCTGCCTTAATATCACAGCACATATTAGAGGACCCTTCTTTCTGACTGAGCCTTCTGTGATAATTCTCAAGCAATTTATTTAATCTACTGAAGCATCTATTTCCTTCTTATCATTTTTACAAAGGAATAATAATAGCTCTGACCTTTAAAGAATTGTTCTGAAGGTTGAATGAAAGAATCCAGGTAAAATATTTATAATTTCATGCGGGCATCCTCAGTCACTTCAGTTGTGTTTGACTCTTTGTGACCCCACCAGGCTCCTCTGTCCATGGGATTCTCCAGGCAAGAGTACTGGAGTAGGTTGCCATGCCCTCCTCCAGGAGATCTTCTCAACCTAGGGATTGAATCCATGTTTCTTATATCTTCTGCATTGGCAGGCAGGTTGTTTACCACTAGCGTCACCTGGGAGGAGAAGGCAATGGCACCCCACTCCAGTACTCTTGCCTGGAAAATCCCATGGACGGAGGTGCTTGGTAGGCTGCAGTCCAGGGGGTCGCGAAGAGTCGGACACGACTGAGCGGCTTCACTTTCACTTTCCACTTTCATGCACTGGAGAAGGAAATGGCAACCCACTGCAGTGTTCTTGCCTGGAGAATCCCAGGGATGGGGGAGCCTGGTGGGCTGCCATCTCTGGGATCGCACAGAGTCAGACACGACTGAAGCGACTTAGCAGCAGCAGCAGCAGCAGCAGCAGCGTCACCTGGGAAGCCAGTATTTACTCTTGTGTTGGCCACAAAGCTCGTTTGGGTTCTTCCATAAGCTGCTTGGTTCATGGTAAATGCTCCATATGTTTTTGTCATCACTATACTCGCCATCATCACCACTCAACAGATACTTAATCTACATCTAATTAGAATTTTTCATTAGTAATCTTCAAAGTAGTCTGCCCCACATTATTAGGATTCTAGTCCTAATCCAGCGTCTGGCAGAAAGTAAGGATTTAGTACATGTACACGGAGTGCTGGTCAAGTGTTACCCTCTTCTGTAGCTTCCAAGACAAAGCTCATGCTGTTTTCCTTCTGAGGTTGGGGATAGTGTTAAGATCAGCAAACTTTTCAGATGAACGAGGAATGTCCAGCCAACATTAAACACCCATTACAGTGACAAGTGACACTGGATCCACTTCCAACAAGAATCATTTATAAGTTCTCCTCTCTTGCCCTTTACTAATAACTGACTACATGTATGAAGAACACTGGGCTTCCCTGGGACTCAGTGGCTTAGTGATGCTCAGTGCTAAGTGGCTCAGTGCTAAGGCAAGAGACATGGGTTTGGAAGATCCCCTGGAGGAGGGAATAGCAACCTACTCCAGCATTCTTGCTTGGAAAATCCCATGGACAGAGGGGAATCTCAGGGATGGGGATACAATCCATGGAGTCACAAAAGAGTCAGACACGACTGAGTGATTAAACAACAACGTGAGGAACCCTGCTGTACTCCACAGAGGCTACGCAGCTGTCTGAGACCAGCTTCACCTGGCCAGGTTAAAGCACAGAGAAGAAAGAGATCCATCTCAAATCAAGCCATCACAGTGTGGTCCTTGCTATTAATTCTGGCATCAAGGAGAGTGAGAATTTAAAATATTAAATAGGTAGGTAAATGTTAGAGAGTAATCCATTTAATACTGTCCCTTAAATAGATTTTTGAGTGTGTGCACTGGAATAAAGATGATAAATTTTGCATGCCAAACATGATGGAGGTATAATTTATTACTCGGCCTCTGCGGGCTAGTCACTCAGTCGTGTCCCATTCTTTGTGACCCCACGGTCGTTAGCCCACCCTCCAGACTTCTCTGTCCATGGGATTCTCCAGGCAAGAATACTGGAGTGGGCTGCTGTTCCCTTCTCCAGGGTCTGTACTGGGTGGTTTAAGGTCCTGGACAAGAAGTCACAGGAATTCAGCTATCTAGTCTCAGCTTCATGCTTCTGGACACCTGAAAACTTTTGGTTCCTTTCCAGTTGTAAAATTCTAACGTTTAAAATAATCAGCCCATCTTCATGATCTGGAGCTTTGGTATTATCTGCCTCTGGAAGCTTTGCCACAGCTGACAGTCAACACTGTTTTCCATGTAAGGGTTCAACATTCTAGCCTGGCTCTATCTGCAGGGAGACAATATCAAATCGGCGCTCGCAATGAGAACTTGTCACAGCCAGCCAACTCTTCCTCCATGTGAATGAGCGTCTCACACAGTCCAAAGATATCATGACCGGTTTCCCATTTATTCTGATCACAGCCTACTGACAAGATGGCAGACAAGGCCGTAGCTGGTATCAGATTGCATTACTTAGGCCTCATTAGTTCCCACTATTCCCTCTAGACACAAGCCCCATTCTTAGATAACAAAGGAGCAGACAGAAACGTCTGCACATTAGAAAAATTTGATATGATAAACATTGTCTCTATAAGTTACACACCCAGTTTGTAGAACAGCACACAGACATTTTAACTACCTTTAAAAGCAAGTTCTGTGGAAAAACAAGAGCATTTCCAACCTACACATTCTGATATTTCTGAGATGAAGAAGTGAGAGTGGAGCTGTGTGGCACGACTGTATGCAAAGGACTGGCTTCCAACGTCATTGCCATTGAAGGTGTCAATTTAAAAAGAAACTTTCTGGGATACTGATTTCACACATGATCCACAAATACTGGACACATTTAGAGCTTAATTTGGAACAAAATTATGAAGGGTAACAATTATGTTTTCCCCAATGCTTGTTCCAGCTCTAAAGTAAATCATTTTACAATATCTGCAGTAATAAGTGGATGTGTAATAGCACTATTTTTAAATCATGTAAGATCATTTTTTATATAGTTTTTATTTTGGAGTTGTTTCTATGTCTTTGAAAAGGATTCTCCCATAGACATAATGCACAGAGTGTGTGTGTATATATATATATATAGGCATCATTGCATAACCATCAAGAAAGTGTTAGTTGCTCAGTCATGTTCAACTCTTTTTGACCCCATGAACTGTATAGCCCTCCAGCTCTTCTGTCCATGGAATTCTTCAGGCAAGAATACTGTTGTGGTTTGCCATTCCCTTCTCCAGGGATATTCCTGATCTAAGGATCGAACCCAGATCTCCGGCATTGGAGGCAAATTCTTTTCCTTCTGAACCACCAGGGAGCCCCAACTATCAATCTGTCACCAATTACTGACCCTAAACTTCAGCCTGTAGAGCAGGAACCTTCAATCCTATATTGATATTTGACTACTCAACACCAGCACAATCTCAAATCAACGAAGGGGCATTTCTCAGGTACCCACAGGTTTAGTGGTTTTAGGTGCAAACTGTCACAGGCTAGAGGCCACACTTCTTGAGAGAGGAATTTGGGGTGAATACAGAATGCAGAGTGATTCCCTTGTGCCTCAGTGGGAAAGAATCTGTCTGCAATGCATGAGACATGAGTTCAGTCCCTGGGTTGGGAAGATCCCTTGCAGTAGAAAATGGCAGCCCACTCCAGTATTCTTGCCTGGAGAATCCCACGGACAGAGAAGCCTGGCAGGCTACAGTCTACAGGGTCGCATGAGAGTCAGACTTAGCGACGAACCAGCAGTGTAAAATACAGAACAGGAACAATGCCAGGGCATCACCAAGTGGAATATCACGAGGAGTATGGATCAGTCTGTGCACCGGAGTATGAAAGATCCAACGTATGGAAGGATCCTGACTCTCCTGTCTCCCTCCTCCCCTCTCTTCCTCCCCTGCCTCTGGCTGGAATGTCTCCTCTTTACATATCCACAGCCAGCCCACCCTTCTCATTCAGGTCCACTCACCCCGCTCCTGCTCTGGCCTGCTTCGACCTGGTCAGCACACACTGACCTCTCCTTGCTGGGGTTGGGGGTGAGGCACAGATCCCCTGCATCTCCCATTTTCCTTTCCACCCCATTCTGTCTGCTCGCCAGGCTTCTACCCAGAGCCCCAGGTCCTTTATCTGTGTTACTGTCACTGCGATTCTTCAGCTCATTAATCCCCTGGTTATACAAGTCCAGCCATGTTTCAGAAGCGATCCTCATGAATCTTGACGGGCAGAAATGCTTGTTCAGAAAAAAATATCCCTTCAGGGCCAGCTCCTTTTAGAGACCTCTCTGATGAAGGGAAGATGACAGACAGAAGGGAGAAAGGCCCTGCCCGAATCTCCCCTCCCTAGCAACCTGATATCCCACTTGCCCCCTGGACACCACCCTGGATCTCCGCCTTCCCATGCCCCCTCTGCCTGCTCCCCCGCAACATACCAGGCACTCAGTCACAAGTGTCCCCTTTCACCTCCTACCAAAACAGAGGCATTTTAATGCTTTCTTTCACTTATTACACTCCAACTTCAACACAATCACACTAAAAGCATTAAACCTAAAGTACTGCTCTAAGTTACAGCATGAAAAGCTTTTGTTCTTGGGTCAGCAGAGTTTCAAGCATCAGCTAACAGGAGTTTTAGCATTGTTTGGGGCCTAGATGGACCACTGAAGGGCCACACTGGTCCTAGCTGCTAACTGTGGGGAGGGCGGTGACAGTGACATGAGAGCACGGAGACCCCTGTGCTCACATAATCTCTTGTCCCCCAAAAGCCTTCTTCAAAAGGATTGTAGATAATTGGAAAACTAGTGCTAGAGATGAATGAGGTTGCTGGGGGGGGAGGACAGCTTCAGTCTGTTCCTTAGCAAATTCCTCTCTTAAAAACTCCACCTTTTCTATTTTCAACAGCGCACCTACACACTTCCACTAAATTGCTGCCCATAACAAAATAAAGTTAAAGGTGCTCTCCGGTGGCAATATACCCTGGGCCTTGCATCATACATCCAATTATGTGTGGCTAATCAGCTCATTCTGCAAAGCCTCTCTCTGTTTCCCACTGTGTGAAAGATGCAAACATTAAAAAAAGGGAAAAAAAGAAAAAGACTATAGTGGTGTCCTTTTACTTGAATCCTTTAACTTGCATCCTTTATATGCTGAGTTCATGGATCCACAGCCTACTCACAATGCTTTGTGTGATATGATTTGACAAAGGAATTTCAACAGAATATTTAAGTCATTTTACCTAATTTAGAAAAGCAGGTTGTCTAAAGAGGCTGAAAGTGGCTTCTGTGTTTATTATAAGCAGTCTTTTCTGAGACAGTGAGGAATACACCCAAGGTAGTAACTTTGTCAGAAGAGATGCATGAGTGAAGGCTTTAGTACTTTTAAATATGGTCAAACATCCATATGGGAGTTACATCCATATGGGAGTATCCAAGACGATTTTTCATCCCCAGCCTAACACATAGCACTTAGAGCACCACTAGCAATAAGAAACAGTTAGCAAATTAGCTCAGTCGCTCAGTCGTGTCTGACTCTGCAACCCCATGAATCTCAGCACGCCAGGCCTCTCTGTCCATCATCAACTCCTGTAGTTCACTCAGACTCACGTCCATCCGGTCGGTGATGCCATCCAGCCATCTCATCCTCTGTCTTCCCCATCTCCTCCTGCCCCCAACCCCTCCCAGCATCAGAGTCTTTTCCAATGAGTCAACTCTTCGCATGAGCTGGCCAAAGTACTGGAGTTTCAGCTTTAGCATCATTCCTTCCAAAGAAATCCCAGGGCTGATCTCCTTCAGAATGGACTGGTTGGATCTCCTTGCAGTCCAAGGGACTCTCAAGAGTCTTCTCCAACACCTCAGTTCAAAAGCATCAATTAGTAATTATCAATAATTGTTTAATTATCTACAGGTAATTGTCTCTCCAGATACCTCCCTCCTTCACCAGGATGTTACTGACAATACATGTGATGTACCAGAGTTAAGCTTGACAGACATTACACTAATAGATGTGACTGTGTGTGTTCAGTCGCTCAGTCATGTCCCACTCTTTGTGATCCCATGGACTGTAGCCCACCAGGCTCCTCTGTCCATGGAATTTTCTAGGCAAGAATACCAGAGCAGGTTGCCATTTCCTACTCCCGGGGATCTTCCCAACCCAGGGATTGAACTCACATCACTTGCATCTGCTGCACAGGCAGGCAGATGGATTCTTTACTACTGTGTCACCTGGGAATCCTACATCAACAGATACACTTTTATGTTATGAATAAGATGCTCACATTAAAAACGTATAATCATATTTGATTTTCCCAAAGAATTTAGGAGGAGATTCCACTGAAACATTTAATTTAAGGCCTCAGGTTTTGCAGGTAAGGAGATCTAATTTCTCATCACCTACCAGTGGGACACCAGAACCATCCAAAGCTAGAGGAGAAGTAAGATCATCATGGATGGTACACATCTCAAAAAGAATATCCCTACTAGCAGGGGCATGCTGCCTTGCTGGGAAAAGTACAATGTTCAGATCTCATCTCTAGGTGTTTGCCGAGCAAATACACAAGGCTGTGTTTTCAGGTAAAATCAACCAGCCAACACTTATCTATAGTTTGCCATATGCCTCTCAACACATCTAAACACTTTGTGGGTGCTAAGTCACTTCAGTTGTGTCTGACTCCTTGTGACCATGTTGACTGTAGCCCGCCAGGCTCTTCTGTCCATGGGGATGCTCCAGGCAAGAACGCTGGAGTGGGTTGCCATGCCCTCCTCTAAAGGATCTTCTCAACTCAGAGATAGAATCCACATCTCTTATATCTCCTACACTGGCGGGTGGGTTCTTCATCACTACTGCCACCTGGGAAGCCAAACACTAACATTTAATCACAGGCACTAACATTAATCCTCACAACAGCCTTGCTCACTGGGAACTACCATTATCCTCATTTTGTACATGAGAAAACTAGGATGCAAAATTAAACACAGAAATACCACTTGGACCATCAACTTCCAGTTTCAAATACATTTGGAAAGGAAAAAACAAACATTGAAGGCAGGGTTTCGAATTGATACTTGTATACCATGTTCAGAGCAGCACCATTCACAGTAGCCAAAACGGGGAAACAACGCAAACAGCCATCAGCAGATAAATGGATAAACATAACAGGGTCTATCCATCCAATGGAACACTATTCAATCTTAAAAAGGAATGATAGTCTGATATAAAAAGTACAACATGAATAAAACTTTTCTCAACATTTTTCTTTAAAGTTAAATCTTTGGTAGTAGGTAAAGGTATATCAGTGGTAGGTAAGTGAATTTGTAATTTGGCTACCCATTTTTTAAAAAGTCTTTATTGAATTTGTTACAGTATAGCTTCTGCTGTTTGCATTCCAGTTTTTTGGCTATGCGTATGTGGGATCTTAGGATCTTAGCTCCCCAATCAGAGAACAAACCTGAACTCCCTGTATTGCAAGGCAAAGTTTTAACCACTGAGCCACCAGGGAAGTCTTTATTTTTTTTTCAGGAATATTTCAGTACCATAACCTAACCTGGCCCTGTGATTACCTGCTATCAGAATTACATAACCTCACAAGGAAATCACTGAGATCTAGGAATCTAATCAATAACAGTGAGGACACCACACAGCTAAATTACACATTTTCAGGTCAACAACATGGATGAAACCTGAAGATGTGACGCTAAGTGAAACAGGCACACAGAGAAGAACAAATATTGCATGACTCCATTTAAATAAGGTACCAACAATTGTCAAATTCACAGAGATAGAAAGTAGAACAGAAGTCACTAGAGCTGGGGTAGTAGGGGAATGGGGAGTTCTCATTTAGTGGACACAGTTTCAGTTTTGGATGACAAGAAAGTTCTAGAAACAGATAATGGTAATGGTTGCACAATGCCAAATGTCACAAATGTACTTTGTTATATTGAGCTGCACACTTAAAATGGTTAAGATGATAAATTTTATGTCATTTATATTTTACCACCATGGGCTTTCCTGGTGGCTCAGGAAGTAAAGAATCCATCTGTAATGCAGGAGACCCAGGTTTGATCCCTGGGTCAGGAAGATGTCCCACAGAAGGGAATGGCTACTCACTCCAGTATTCTTGCCTGGAGAATCCCATGGACAAAGGAACCTGGTGGGCTACATTACATGGGGTCTCAAAGAGTCGGACACAACTGAGTGACTATCATTTTCTCACTTTTCACTTTATCAGCATAAAAGGAAAAAAATAAAAGTACAAAGAAGGGAAATGTCATGCTCCAAATCCCTGAGCCTGTAAACGGCAGAGTTTCGCCTCAGGCACAGAGGGTCTGGATCAGATGCCCATCTCAGCTTCATGCCTGTAGGACTCACGCACCTGCACACATGTCCATCATCAGTGCTAGTCATGGGAATGCAGAGATGCTCTTGCACAAGGCACATTATGGCAGACTTCAGTTCACACTGGCACAGCTGCCAAGCCTTGACTAGACCCCCACAAGGGCACCTGCCAGCCTGTCCATGGCTCTCACACCCCTCTGACCCATACTCTGCATCTCCCAGCATCCTCCCCACCACAGCTAACCTCCTATACCCTCTTCCCTGATCTCCAGATTCTCAAGATCACCTTTTCCGTTTCCTGCCTGTTTCACTTTGGATCAACCGAAGCACAGATGGGAGCTGTCCCATCAGCCATCACTGTCTGTTCCACTGGCGACTTCTACAGCATTCCAGGATTCATCTTTGGGACTTTTGTTGTTATTGTTGATGCTACTACAGTTAAAGATTCTCCCAAGCATTCTGTGACTGGATAACACTCTTCTAAGTGACAATGTCACCATATTTAACATTTCCTCTTAGCCTATCTTTGAAATTTTAATGTGTCTTCTTAAAGAAGAGAGGGTGATTTTATGCTTTATATTTCCCTTGGCACTTAACAGAGAACAGCGGGCACCAAGACACACAATAAGAATTTGCCTAACGAATGTCTTCCTAGCAGATACCCAAGGGTGTCATTGAGGTAATGGCAACAGTTTGTGACTTGAATAGGAGATGTCTTACAGGTCTGGAGCATTCTTTTCTAAACAGAATTAAAAAGATTTCTCATGAAAAAGTAAGTAAACTTGAACAGGTTCTGTGAAAAAGAAAGAAAGAAAGAAAGAAACCATGCTGTATGAGCATAAATATAAAGAGGGGCACATTTAAGAACTCCCAGGGGACCTCTCAATCAATGTCAATTTCACAATCGGTCTCATACAGGGTTCAGAAAGAATGAACATATTGTTATTCCCGCAACTGTACTTGTGTCAAATGACAACATCATCCATCAAGGAGGCATTGCGGTAAATTCAAATGAAGCCTGCCTTGGGCTGTAGGCACGGAGGCTTTTTGGAACACTGATTATTCTCAGAGCTTCAAAGTCATGCTCTTGACCAGCTTTTCATTTGTATGCTTACTTTGGGTTCATCAAGTAAAACAGAGCGGCCCATGAAATGAAGAGTATTTATTCCCAACGATTCACTTAAAATGAAATTTCTGATTAAATATATTCAGGAGTTAGTCCTCCATCTCCCTGGAGGTTTTGGAAAGTCAAAGTAATTGAAATGTATCAGAGGAATTGGAACAGACCCTGATTCTAGAATGAGAATCAGGGTCTCGGAAACCATCAAAAGGGAGGTGCAGGATGCAGGGCTGGTACCAGACTTCTGAACTTGGCCAAGGTCCTCACAAAACTCTGTCCCAGGTGGCCAGATACCCACTGACCCCGAACTCTGACCAACTCAGCCTGACCCTGCATCAGGGAAAATGACCATTCCCAGCTGGACACATGGGACAGAGTCTGGACCAGGCCACACAGGATGTAAGCATCCACGTCCTTCCTCCTGTACATGTGCACATGGTCTTATGAAGATGACAGACAAAGTCAATTAAGCCTCAGCACATGCCTTGTGCTCAGTTGTGTCCGACTCTTTGTGACCCCATCAACTGTAATGTGTCAGGCTCCTCAGTCGATGGGATTTTCCAGGCAAGAATACTGGAGTGGGTTGCCATTTCCTTCTACAGGGGATCTTCCCCAAACCCAGGATCAAACCCGCATCCCCTGTGTCTCCTGCATGGCAGGTGGATTCCTTACCTGCTGAGCCATCGGGGAAGCCTGAGCATCCACATATTTGCTGGGTATGATAAGGCACTCAGGTGTGGCAGGGATTTCTTTGAATTAAGACTGATCTAGCCTGATTTTAGTGGGGACACCAAGCAGCTTCTTATCATCAGCATGGAGGTGGCCCTAAAGGCCACTGGGACAAGGCAGAGTTGCCTGAGGTTGGCAGTTTGTCTGCAGCTTGAGTCAACAGACCTGAGGTTTTGATCCTCTAATAGGAGGCAACAGGCCCATGTTGATATCAGTGTGGTGATGAAAATATTTGGGAAGAGTAAACCTCAGGCTCCCTCTGTGCTAACCATGGAAAATGAATGCTTGCAGTCAGTGGCAATAAGCAGACAAGGATGCTTGGGCACACCTGCCTTTACCTGCTGCAAGATCTGGAGGAGTAAAGGTTGCTTGTAAGTGTACCAAGTCGTGTCGGACTCTGCAAAGGACTATAGCCTGCCAGGCTCCTCGGTTCATGGGATTCTCCAGGCAAAAATACTGGCATGGGCTGCCAGGCACTAACTCATGCATATTACTTCTCCAGCACTCTCAGGCAAGTTCTTTACCACTAGCGCCACCTGGGAAGCCCAAAGTTTGCTTATCCCTGACCAAAAGGTGATGGAAATCAAGATTTGACTCAGGCAGAGCTGCTTCTATTCTACAAGCGGTCTTTCCACATCAAAATAGGAATGTTAATTATATACACCCTGCCCAAATGAAGGAACAGGGCGTAAGCTTGAATGTACTATTATTGTTGCTGCTGCTAAGTCACTTCAGTCGTGTCCAACTCTGTGTGACCCCATAGACGGCAGCCCACCAGGCTCCCCCATCCCTGGGATTCTCCAGGCAAGAATACTGGAGTGGGTTGCCATTTCCTTCTCCACTGCATGAAAGAGAAAAGTGAAAGTGAAGTCGCTCAGTCTGTCCGACTGTTAGCGACCCCATGGACTGCAGCCCACCAGGCTGCTCAGTCCATTGGATTTTCCAGGCAAGAGTACTGGGGTGGGGTGCCATTGCCTTCCCCAACTATTATTGTTACTGAGTCCAAACTCCCTCTGCTTGCAGCAGGAAGGCCGATAAATGGGAGACAAGATATTGAGGCACAGGGTGAAGATTTTATTTGGAAAGCCTGCAGGTGGAGAAGATGGGACCCACATCCAAAACGACCATCTTATCGGGCTCTGGATGCTGGGTGCTTTTACAAAGCAGAGAGGGAGGGGAGGTGAGGAAGTGAAGTACGAGGCCATAAATCTGGCAAACCTCTCCTGGAATGGCCAGCTTTGGGGAGGCAATGTAATTTCTTCTTTCCTGTGGCCATCCACAGCTGGACAGGGTCCTGAGCAAAGGCATTTTGGCAGGGTTTCCTGAGGCAAACCATTATGTATACACAGTATCCTTTTAGTAAACAAAAGAAATGGAAAACAGTTAACGTAAAAGAGACAGAGTCAACGTGGAGTCAGATTTTGTCCTTCCCTGTAACACTACCAGGCATGTAAAAAGGTTCTTTTTTTTTTTTTAACAGAGATATTGTTATTTTGGAAAAGCTAATACATAGATTATCTAATTTCTCTTAAAAAATCAAATGCTACTAAGTCAAAAATCTTCTTTCGATGAAGATGTTATTTGTAACTATTCAGAGAAGGAGAACAAAAAAGGAAATTATTCCATAGTTCATAAATAAGAAATACACACTACGGTCCTACAAACTCAAGCCATCTCTGATCTATTTTTAACTCTGCTTTGGTGCTCAAGAGAAATTCACAGGGAAAAAAAAATGATTCAATAAAAAGCAATATTCTCGTGGGAGCATAATCAAATAAAGCTTAGTTTGGAAATGCATTTTGTAGTCTCCTAAATACAAAGCATGCGATGGATTTACTAGATCTTTAGCAAAACCATGAATATGAATGGGAAGTTCCAAGTAACCCAAGATTATGCAGATAGATTAAGCTTTATTCAGAGCAAAATATCACGTAGATTTAGAAATATTTTCATAAAAAAGGGCTGTAGAGAGATTAATTGTATTTCCAACAATCTAACATCATGGATTTAAAAGATCTTGCTTTGGTTTATTGTTTTCAAAAATTACTCAGAACAATATGCACTTAAATATCTAGAACCGAATTATCAAAATCCTTTTGTACTGATTACTTTAACATTCCTACATTATTTAGAAATAATAATTTATCTCAAAAATAACATTCTAGATGCCATGAGGTTGCTTTTTAAGCTGTATTCTTTTCCTGAGCTTCAAGCTATACTGTACCTTGAAGGTAGCTTAGTTTCAGATACCAAAATCTTTCTACCAAATGGGCATCTTGGATTTTCCTTGAGTTCAACTGTTCCTTCGGTTCTTTCTCTCTAAGTGCCCACCTCAAACTTTTCATTGTCAAAGAGGTTGTTAGAATTCTAGCTGGGAAGCCAGTGCGAACTGAGGATTCCAGAATGGCTTATAATATCTACACACAAAGGAAAATAACAATTGAAAGATTCTTTTAGTAAATATCAATAGAAATGAGTGGGAGAGGAATAATCCTATCCAAATCATGTGGCTTAGAAGAATCCAGTTTTAGAGCCATTTTGGCATCATTGCCCAGCAGACACAAAGGTCACAGCCTGTGCTTATGGCTAGGGGTACTCTTTGCTTTTAGGCTTGTGGTCAGCTCTTTTCAGGGGAAAGCTGAGGTTCACGCTAAGCTGGACACAGCAGAATTTGTGTGGCAGGAATGGTCATCAACCTCCGATCAGTCCAGGAAATGAAGTCCTCTACAGCAGGGGAGATCTGAACCTACAAGACTTTAGACCTCAAGCCCCGAGCACTGCATCCTAAGTCCTAGAGTACAGGATTTTCTAGGATCTGACAACTTGTCATGCAAGGGTGGTAGGGCCTTGCCAACATTTATAAGCACACTCATCTCATCTATTAGTACATGTCTCCAGCATTCCTTCTGCGATGGCCATATTCACTGGTATGGCTCCTGGTAGCTGTTTTTGAAGGACTCAGTGACCTACCTAGATTATGGACTCTTGACTGTTATTCTTACCTGCTAATCATCCATATGAAAATATGCTAAGTTGCTTCAGTCGTGTCCTACTCTTTATGACCCTATGGACTCCAGCGTACCAGGCTCCTCTTCCATGGGGATTCTCCAGGCAATAATACTGGAGTGGGTTGCCATTTCCTCCTCCAGGGGATCTCCCTGACCCAGGAATTGAATGTGCATCTCTTATAGCTCCTGCATTGGCAGGAAGGTTCTTTACCACTAGCGCTACCTGGGGTAAAAAATACTATTAAATTGCACACACACATACTTTACATAGTTTACACTAAACTATCTTCCCTTGGGGCTCAGAAGGTAAAGAATCCTCTTGCAATGCAGGAGACCCAGCTTCAATCCCTGGGTTGGGAAGATCCCCTGGAGAAGGGAATGGCAACCCACTCCAGAATTATTGCCTGGAGAATTCCATGGATGGAGGAGCCTGGCAATCCACACCAAAGCCCAGTTTCTCCCTCTGCCCCATCCAGTGTCCCATCGGCTTCCTTCCTTTGGGCAGTGTGGACCCCAGTAAGCCTCCTGTATGCTACTCGTGATGCCAGAACCAGCTTCCTGGTGAAACACACCCAAAAGACAAATTTATTAGAAACTTACAATAACTAAATCTATGTTTTAAAGACAGCATTCTATAAGACAATTTCAATCTCAAAACTTTAAAATACCTACTCAAAAGGATATTTAAGACCTTTGAATTATTAAAAAAAAATTATCAAGCTATTGAGCACCTGCTGTTCCTTTTGCTAAGTTGCTTCAGCTGGGTCTGTTAGCTAGCTAGAATAGGAGAAAAGAGTCCAGAATGGCGGTGGCTAAAAGACAAGGAAGGGAAAAGCCCACAAAAATAGAACAAGGGAAGGTCTGAGGACAGGAGTGAGGACCTCAGGTGAAACAAACAGCACTCCTGGCTAGCCCAATTTAATCCTGGCTAGCTGGAGAAGGCAATGGCACCCCACTCCAGTACTTTTGCCTGGAAAATCCCATGGATGGAGGAGCCTGTCGAGTGTTCACAGCGGCAGCCATCGTATCAAAAAACTGGAAACAAGCTAAACTTCCAACATCTGATTATGGGATAAAGTGAATACTATTGGCAACAAAAAGAAACGACATAATGATACATGGCACACAACAGGGATGAATTGTGGAAACACTATGCTAAATAAAAGGGCCAATCACAGAAGACTTCATATTGTAGGATACCATTTATATAAAATGTCTAGAGCACTCCCCTGATAGCTCAACTGGTAAAGAATTTGCTTGCAGTGCAGGACACCTGGGTTCCTGTCTCTTATACACATCTAGATGTGTATAAGAGACAGGGCGGAGCCTGGTGGGCTGCTGTCTACGGGGTCGCACAGAGTCGGACACGACTGAAGCGACTTAGCAGCAGCAGCAGCTGGAGAAGGAAATGGCAACCCACTCCAGTATTCCTGCCTGGAGAGTCCCACGGACAGAGAAGCCTGATGGGCTACAGTCCACGGGGTTGCAAAGAGTCAGACACGAAAATAGTCATTTCATAAATTTGTGGAGAAGGAAATGGCAGCCCACTCCAGTGTTCTTGCCTGGAGAATCCCAGGGACTGGGGGGGGCCTGGTGGTCTGCTGTCTGTGGGGTCGCACAGAGTTGGACACGACTGAAGTGACTTAGCTTAGCTTAGCCCAATTTACACAGAGCAGGCTAGGGGAGGAGAAAAAAAAACATAAAAAGAGGAGCCAAAATTGGGCCGGGGGCCTCTCTTCTCTTCACATCCTTTGGGTTGGCATTCCCTCACGCCTCGAGGACGTGTTTTCCTTTACTTTCTAAACAAACCTGAGGTGTAACATGGCGCTGTAACACTGGTCCATCCCTTCTCATTTTTGTTGCGACAAGACAGAACTGAGGAAATTACAAACTCTCCCGACAGTTCTGACTCTGTGTGACGCTATGGACTCTTATCACCAGGCTCCTCTGTCCACGGGGTTCTCCAGGCAAGAATACTGGAGAAAGTTGCCATTTCCTTCCTCCAGGGATCTTCCCGACCCATCCATCCCTTCTCATTTTTGTTGCGACAAGACAGAACTGAGGAAATTACAAACTCTCCCGACAGTTCTGACTCTGTGTGACGCTATGGACTCTTATCACCAGGCTCCTCTGTCCACGGGGTTCTCCAGGCAAGAATACTGGAGAAAGTTGCCATTTCCTTCCTCCAGGGATCTTCCCGACCCAGGGATTGAACCTGGGTCTCCTGCATGACAGGCAGATTCTTTTACCATCTGGGCCACCAGGGAAGCCCATTGAATACTTGCTGGCAGAGCAGGGCATCCACCTTGCCAGGGGCTGAAAATAGTAAAACAAATATGGTCCCTGATCTGTGATTTCTATGGAGATTACTGATGTGTATGTCTGTGTGTATTGTATGTATGTTTGTGAGTTGGGGTGAAAAGTTTACAGAGAACAGAACTATTGAAAATATGGTATGAAGCTGATGAAATTAATGGGAAATAAGAAAACTACTGTTTATAAAAATATTTTGTTCTGTCATTTCAAACTATTTCTACAGGTTCAAAATTGCAAACAAAAAAGAAAAAAAAGGCTCAGGAAGTAAACTTTAAGCATTATTTCATAGAATAAATGTTAATGTTATCAGGAAGAGCTGAATGCTGGCTTTCACAGCCATGCAAGGCTTGCTTGTTCTCTAACGACAAGAGAAAAAAAAAAAGAGGGAGGAATGTGGCAAAGCAGTTGAAGCAGTCATTTTGCATAAAGGAGTATGCAATTCAGAGAAAAAGGGGAAATTATGTGAGCAATTAACGCCTCTTTATAAAATGATAAGGCAATTAGTGGAAACTTTAACACTAGCCACTAGTGTTAAGGGTGAAGTGCAGCCCCACGGGGCTCCCTGGAGGGAAAGGCGGAAATGCAGGTTCACAGAGACACAGAGCTGAGAGCAGACAAGGAGAGCTCACATTCCTGTGCCTAAGAGTCACCATCTTTGCTAAAAACACTGAATTGACATGAATTCTTGCATCAAACGACTAAATGGAGAAGCATTCTTAATAGGAAGCAACGTGACTGGCCATGCTTGTAGTTCTGAGTTATCAGCCAATGACCTTCACCAGCCCTGCAAAAATCATACTCAGGAGCAGTTCCTAAAGTCCTAAGGGGATTGACCTCAGGACTCCTTCCACCTGGGATGGGACTTGCTTGGCCGCAGCTGCTCTAGGAGGACACGTACTTCCAACGGATCCACTGGGAACTCAGGCAGCAAGCACCCTTTAGCCTTGATCATGCCACAGAGGTCCAGCTGGAGCTGGGAGACACAGGGTGGACACAGCCCTAACTGAGCCCTGACTTCCAGCACGTTTCCCCTTTTCCTGGTGGGTCAGGAAGCTTCCTTTCTGGGTAAAGGCCTCCCCTCTCCAGGTCAATGTCCACACCTAAGGAAGCTCTACCTCTGGCTTCATGGAGACACTGGGACTATGAACAGTGGTTCTCTCAAACCCTGTGATAGTGTATTAATCACTCATCATCTCCAACTCTTTGCGACCCTGTGGACTTATAGCCCACCAGGCCCCTCTGTCCATGGAATTCTCTGGGCAAGAATACTGGTGTGGTTAGCCATTCCCTTCTCCAGGGGATCTTCTCAACCCAGGGATCGAACCCAGGTCTCCTGCATTGCGGGCAGATTCTTTACCATTTGAGCCATCAGGGAAGCCCTTTCTCAAACTCTGCTGTGTACTGAAATCACCCCAGAGCCTTGAGATTCTATGTGTCTAACAACTTCCTAAGAGACCTGGGTTCCTGGGCCTGGCACCTCACTTTCAAGTCCGGCTTTGTGATCTAGAATGTAGGGGGAGGGGAAGCCTGCCAGCATTGGGAGAGCTGCCTGCATTCCCGCTGCTTGCAAGAAGGAATGTGTTCACTGCACACTGGCTTCCAAACTGCAGTCCCTTTTACAGGGTCATTTTCTCAAACAGTTCCTCCCCTCAGTACCCTCTCTCCAGTCAATATCCATCCTTTTCTTCTCAAATGGCAGGAATATGAAAATAGCCTTTCCCCCTCNGCAAGAAGGAATGTGTTCACTGCACACTGGCTTCCAAACTGCAGTCCCTTTTACAGGGTCATTTTCTCAAACAGTTCCTCCCCTCAGTACCCTCTCTCCAGTCAATATCCATCCTTTTCTTCTCAAATGGCAGGAATATGAAAATAGCCTTTCCCCCTCCACGTTTAGACTGCTTCTATTTCATAAACTCTTTCATCTTCATTAAGTACTTTGAGGAGTTGGAACATCTTATGGGAAAACTGAAAATGCCAAGGTTGTTGCAAAGATATGCAACTCCCATAGCTTCCCAGACTTGGGAGGTACTAGAATGCCATATTCTAGAGGGAGTTGGGGGGTAGCTCATGGTGGGTAGGATGGGGAGGTTGAGATCTCAGGGCTGATTCCCTACCACAGGTCCTGGCAACATGAGTGGCTGGTTTTACTTATAAAGATGCTTGGTTTTATTTTTTTCAATTTGTATTGAAATATAGTTGATTCACAATGTCGTGTTAGTTTCAGGCACACAGCAAAGTGAATCAGTTATACACACACACACATATATATTCTTTTTAAAATAGTTTTCCCTTCTAGGTTATCATAAGATATTGAGTACGGTTCCTTGTGCTACACAGGAGGTCTTTGCTGGCTGATGATTTTATATGGGGAAACAAAGTGGAAAGGGTTAGTGTGCCCAACTCTTTACAGCCCCAGGAACTATAGCACATCAGGCCCCTCTGTTCATGGAATTCTTCATGCAAGAATACTGGAAAGGGTTAAAGAAAAATTAATATTAATTAAATAAAATGATGTTAAAATATATTTTATATACATTTTCCAAAGGAATAAAATAAAGTATACCAATCTGTTAACAATGACCATTTTTACTTGGTATAGCTATGCTTCATTTTACTTTTTATTATCTGTCATGCAACAGGTATGTGATATTCTCCAAGTAAAAAATTGAACAAGTAAACTTCCACATATTCATTTTTTCTACAGTGAATTATATAACTTTTGTAATCATAAACGTGTTTCTTTTTTAAAAATAGAGATCCACCACCTAGCATACTGGTGATAATCCAGTGGGGACAATTCTTTATGAGGCTTCTTCCCAACAGTGGTAAACACTCCTGATGGAACTATAACCTAGAGATGGTTTATTGATTAGCATTTTATCAAGACAGAATAAGAGTTTTACCAAAGTCAAGGTGCATTTTATCAACTGTGCCAGCAGAGCCCCCAGGAACACTTCTCTACAGTGAAAAGAAATGGGATAGGTCAAGCAAGTCACACACAGAGGAAACGAAGGATGAGTGTTCTGAAGGGACTGAGGGCCGGGAAAGCAGGAAGGTGAAAGAAAGGTGAGCAAGAAGTCAGAGAATTGAGGGAACAAAGGGGAAAAGAAAACTTACGAAGAAACCACTCTGATCAGCTTCCCCATGAGGACTCGTTACCTCACCGTCACACCACTGCCAATCTCCATTTATAGACAGTCCCAGGGAGCAAAGCCAGCATGAGGCAGAAAGAACTCCTGCAGCAGCTAAGTCAGATCCTCAAGTAGGGACTGATATCTCAGTGCACTGCTCTGCGTTCCCCACGAACATCTTGGCCATTTGGTTTTGCAGAGTCATGGTTCCCTCTTGCCAAGACCCCTTCTCATTATCACAGTTCAAAGGGAGAAACCTTTCAGGCTAGACAACGTGCTTGCAGAGGCCTTGGGTGACTGTTCTTCCCTCTGCCTCTGGCTCCTAGGGAGGGGCCAGTCCACGTTTTATGGCAGCCCCCATGCCAATCATTCTGAATAAACAAGGGTCAATTGCATCCCTCTGGGAGGGAACTGTCTATTAAAAGGCAGACGTGATTGCTGGCCTTCCCCAGGGCTGCAGCGGTTAAAGAATCTACCTGCAATGCAGATGCGGGTTTGATCCCCGAGTCAGGAAGATCCCATGGCTATGCATGCCAGTACTCTTGCCTGGAGAATATCATGGACTGAGAAGCCTGGTGAGTCACAGTCCACAGAACCACCCAGAGTCAGACAAGCCTGAAGCGACTGAGCATGCACGCATTGCTGTATCAAGCCTAAAAGACGGACAGACAAGGGAAGAAAGGACGGTGAGGCTGATTCAGGAAGAAATGAAGAAGGGGGAAAAAAGGAGAATAGAAGGGTAAGGGTAAGGGCGACAGAGGAGGGCAAGGGAAAAGAGTGGTGGGAGCAAAAGGGCATCACCCAACAGGAGCTCTTCTCACCAAGACAGCTGCAAGCTCAGCACCCTGTTTGAGAGGGCAGAAGTGCCCGCCCAGGGTGCCCAGGCCTGCTCCTCCTTCTGTCTGAGCTTCATTCTTTCCACGCCCATCAGTCCACTTTAAGCCAACACTGACTCTTGCCGCTCTACAGATAATACAAGCTTATAGGGGGAACACACCAGGCCCCAGTCTAAGGGAGCTGCTAGATGATTCTCCTCCAGCCATATCTGCACCACGGCCCACCAGAAAATCCCAACCTGTGTGCATCTGAGGGCAGAGGGGAGGGACATTCAGGCCGCGAGTTTCTCAACGTTTGTCAGATAGTAAGCCAGAACTCTAGCCTCCGTAGAGTAACAGGGTTAGACCCACTCATTTATGTGTTTATTCAGAGTATTCAATTTACTCTGATATTCACCACATTGAGGTGATCTGGACCCAAACCTATAGTATCTTCAAAACTGAATACAGCTGCTTCTTGAAAAGTGAGCTCCCTTGTCATGGGGAGCAGTAGAGTATATTGACCACAAAAGAGTAGGCCCTGGAGTGGAAGGTCTAGAAGAACTAGGTGACCTTGGGCAAGTTAGTTAAGCTATCCGTGACCCCCATTCCTCCGATGTAAACTGAGAATGAAACAGTAGCTATCTCATACAATTTCACAGTGGCTAAATAAGCTACCCACTGCTATGCATAGAGCACGGCATATGGAGACAGAAGATGTTTCCATACAGTCCATATAACATTTAGAGATTCTGTCAAGGGTATTCACGCATCAGATGTTGGATTAGATTAAAAAATCTCAGAGGTCTTTTCTAACTAAATATGAATTGATAAGTTCTGATAACAGAATCAACCCCACCACCATCCCAATAAAAGTCTTTACTACCTGTACAGCTGGAAGAGATACACAGAAAAATTATACACAGAAGAACTATATTTAAAAGGTCTTAATGACCCAGATAACCACAGTGGTGTGGTCACTCACTTAGAGTCAGACATCCTGGAATGTGAAGTCAAGAGGACCTTAGGAAGCATCACTATGATCAAAGCTAGTGGAGGTGATGGAATTCCAGCTGAGCTATTTCAGCTCCTTAAAGATGATGCTGTGAAAGTGCTGCACTCAGTATGCCGGCAAATTTGGAAAACTCAGCAGTGGTCACATTTTTCCGAATGAAAACTGGAAAAGGCCAGTTTTCACTCTGATCCCAAAGGAGGGCAATGCCAAAGAATATTCAAACTACTGGACAATCATACTCATTTCACATGCTGGCAAGGTAATGCTCAAAATTATTCAAGCTAGGCTTCGGCAGTATGTAAACTAAGAACTTCCAGATGTACAAGATGGATTCAGAAAAGGCAGAGGAACCAGAGATCAAACTGCCAACATCTGCTGGATCATAGAAAAAGGAGGAAAATTCCAGAAAGACATCTTCTGCTTCATTGATTATGCTAAAGCCTTTGACTGTGTGGATCACAACAAACTATGGAAAATTTTTAAAAAGATAGGAATACCAGATCACCTTACCTTTCTTCTGAGAAACCTGTATGCAGGTTAAGAACAGTTAGAACCAGACTTGGAACAACAGACTGGTTCCAAATGAGGAAAGGAGTACATCAAGGCTGTATATTGTCACCCTGCTTATTTAACTTACATGCAGAGCATATCATGTAAAATGACAGGCTGAATGAATCACAAGCTGGAATCAAGATTGCCAGGAGAAACATCAACAACCTTAGACATGCAGATTATACCACTCTAATGTCAGAAAGGGGCTTCCCTGGTGGCGCAGACGGTAAAGCATCTGCCTGCAATGCAGGAGACCTGGGTTCGATTCCTGGGTCGGGAAGATCCCCTGGAGAAGGAAATGGCAATCCACTCCAGCACTCTTGCCTGGAAAATCCCATGGACGGAGGAGCCTGATAGGCTACAGTCCATGGGGTCGCAAAGGGCAGGACACGACTGAGCGACTTCACTTTCACTTGCACTGGCAGAAAACAAAGTGGATTTAAGAGCCTCTGGGTAAGGGTAAAAGAGGAGAGTGAAAAGGCTGGCTTAAAACTCAACACTCAGAAAACTAAGGTCGTGGCATCTGGTCCCATCACTTCATGGCAAAAGAAGGGGTAAAAGTAGGAACAGTGACTGTATTTTCTTGGACTCAAGAATCACTGTGGATGGTGACTGCAGTCATCCAATTAAAAGACACTTGCTCCTCAAAAGGAAAGCTATGACAAATCTAGGCACCATACCAAAAAAAATTTAGGCACCATATTAAAAAGCAGAGACACCCTTTTGCCAATAAAAGTTCATATAGTCAAGGCTATGATTTTTTCCATATGGATGTGAGAGTTGGACCATAAAGAAGGCTGAGTGCTAAAGAACTGATGCTTTTGAACTGTGGTGCTGAAGACTCTTGACAGTCCCCTGGACTGCAAGGAGATCAAACCAGTCCATCCTAAAGGAAATCAACCTTGACTATTCATTCAAAGGACTATTGCGGAAGCTGAAGCTCCAATACTTTGGCCACCTGATGTGAAGAACTGACTCCCTGGAAAAGACCGTGATGCTGGGAAAGAAAGAGGGCAGGAGAAGAAGGTGGCAACAGAGGATGAGATGGTTGGATGGCATCACTGCCTCCATGGACATGAGTTTGAGCAAACTCTGGGAGACAGAGGATAGGGAAGCCTGGCGTGCTGCAGGCCATGGGTTCACGAGTCAGACACGACTTAGCGGCTAAAGAACAACAAAACCTGTGCAGATACATGACTTGCTCATCCATCCTTTCTCTTTCCACCTCTACTCTCAACACAGACTTGACTGTGGATTTCCACAGGAGGCTTCATATTACAGTAGCTGGAAAAACTGAGTTGCTTGTGAAATACGTTTCATGAAAGCCTGAGAAATGAGACAAGAGGAGCAGAGACAGTCAGCTGGAGATGAGGTGGCTGTCAGCAACAGCCTGCCACTAGATGTGGTGAGACTAAGAGTGAGCCACCATCACATCTAAAATGGGTAACTGACAAGGACCTCCTGTACGGCACATGGAACTCTACTCAAGGTTGTGTGGCAGCCAAGATGGGAGGGGAGCTTGGGGGAAATGGATACATGTGTATATAAGGCTGAGTCCCTTTGCTGTTCACCTGAAATTATCACAGCATCGTTTGTTCATCGGCTATACCCCAAAACAAAATAAAAAGTTATTTTTTTTAATGAGTGAGCCACTATTTTCAGATCCAGAAAGAAAGACTTCAGGAGTAGGGAGAATTCAACTAAGCAAATACCAGAGCAGTTATCTTTCCTTTACTATGTTGCTGATGGAGGTTAAAAATGTGCTAGCCTTAGCTGGTATCAGTCTGAGACCCTGGGAGGCCATATGAAAACAATATTCAAATACCACTGGGCCCCAGCAGGAAGCTCCAGACAAGGGGCTGGCAGAGAAGATGAAAATCTGAAAGGCGCAAGGCTTTCTTTCCCTGGAGGAAAAAAAGAGAGGGGGCATGCTAATCCCACAGATTTCATAAGGTTTCTGATTTACTAGTCTCTCAGATGGCTCTGTGGGGGTTTGTCATTTTGATGAGAAAGCCTTGTTGTAAAGGTTAAACATGCTAAGAAGCATGAAGTGATCTCTAAGAAAGATTGTATCTTCTTGCCAGGGAGACAGATGCCCAATAGCCCACAGAAGGGAGCCTTTAAAGAGCTGTACACCCAGGGTTTTGGCCCCAAGTCCCAGTTGCACTTGTCACTTCAAAGCTCTCTGTTGAGCTGGATTTCTTTGTTATATGGGGTAATGTGGATTGGTTGATGAAAGAAGAGAAATGTACATGCCTTTTCTCTCCATATTTCTTTCCTCCAAATCAATTGCCAACATTCTAAATAAATTTAGCAACAAGAATAAGACTGGAGACTAACCGAATTATTGTGTTACAATGCATCATTCTATTGCTTAGTAATCCATGGGGACATTAGAGGGAAACTACACTTTTTTTTTTTTCATTCTTGAATCGCTGATTCTAGATTCAGAAATGGACACACTAGCTTATGATCTCTGAGTACAACATACACTTTGACTCTATGAGGCTTCCCAAAAGCTAATGAAACCACTGTTGATATTCTCAGGGGTAAATATAGGAACTGAGGCACAAAAAGAAAATAAATGACACATGCTCAGAGTGGGACCAGTATATGTATGTGATTCCTAACTATATCCCCTTCATTGCTACCTCACTCTTCCCCACTTGTCCTAAGTCCCTCCAACTCATTTGAGATGGTTGAGTAGCTCAGGGAAAACAGAAACAGGCTTCTAAGACCAAATCTTTGTTCTTATCCAGTCTTGGTCACTCTTTAGCTGTGTATGATTGGTTAGTAAATCTTATCAACACTGTCCCTTAAATATTTATTGGATGTATCCCCAAAATTCAACCTCCACTCTCCTATCACAGTTCAGACTCTTATTTCCCACCCTGAACTAATATAAATGCAAACTGAACTATTTTATACTGGTCTGCTGGCCTTTTATCTCCCACATTTCATCCATCACTTTCCAGAGGGATCTGACTTTGTTGTTGTTTACTCATTAAGTTGTGTCCAACTCTTTTGTGACCTGGTGGCCTGCAGCCTGCCAGGCTCCTGTGTCCATGCAATTTCACAGGCAAGAATACTGGAATGGGTTGCCATTTTTCTCTCCAGGTCTTAGTTATCTGATTGCTAAAAATGGCGTGCCCACTATAATGTAAGGTCCAAATTTGTGGGGAGAACAAAACAAGCTACTTTATGACCGGCCTTGCCACTCCTTCAGCCACACCTTCTAAAACATCCCCTCAAATCCCTTCTCTTCACTCCTGAAGTCTTAGATTCCTTCCACGAGGAAAACGTACTGTCTCCAGAAGTCATCCCTGCATATGTGTTCCTGCTGCCTAGAATAGTTACCCTGCCTGGTCTTCCTAGGAGATTCCTGCTACACCACCAAGCCTCAGCTCGAGTGTCGCCCAACCTCTGACACTGTGCGTAATATTTCTCCTTGATATGTTTATGAAAAATATATTACGATCAATTCTCTTGTATCTCTAATGATCATGAAGTCACTGGCACACAATACTCAATGGATGCCTTCGAGTGAATGACTTGGAGCCTTCCTTGTTTTCTNTCGTGTCCGACTCTTAGTGCATAATTTTTAATCCCCGGAGCTAACTTATCCCCCTCCTTCCCCTTTGGTAGCCATAAGTTTTCTGTCTGTTAGTCTGTTTCTGTTTTATAAATAAGTTCATTCGTATCACTTTTTAAGATTCCATATATAAGCTACATCATATGTTTGTCTTTCTTTGTCTGACTTATTTCACTTAGTGTCATCATCTCTCGTTCCATCCATGTTGCTGCGAATGGCATCATTTCATCCTTTTTTATGGCTGAGAAGTACTCCACTGTGTATACATGCCACACTGACAGATGAATGGCAATAGGCATTTAAAATAAGAGTCACAGACTCCTTGTCTGAAAGTAGGAGCGATGCCTCTCTCTTTTGTATTTTGTTAGCTGTTTGTGGTCTAAATATTCTGACAAACACATAAGCTATCTTTTTTCTCAAAGACTTTTCTGACAAACCCTACTCTGCTTTAACTTTGGCTCTTAAACACTTAAAAAAGTATAAATGACTACATCTACTTCTTAGGGTGCATTAATCTGCACAAATCTAAAATAAAAAAGAAATTCTAGTAAAATGATTCACCATTGGTAGATGAATGGATAAGGAAGTCGTGGTACATATATACAATGGACTATGACTCAGCTATAAAAAGGAATGAATTTGAGTCAGGTCTAATGAGATGCATGAACCTGGAGCCTGCTACACAGAGTGAAGTGAGTCAGAAAGAGAAAGACAAATACTGTATATTAATGCATATATATGGAATTTTGAAAGACAGTACCAATGATCCTACATGCAGGTGAGCAAAGCAGACAAAGATGTATAAGAACAGAGTTTCAGACTCAACAGGAGAAGGCAAGGGTAGGATAATTTGAGAGACTAGCACTGAAACATGTGCATTACCATATGTGAAATAGATGGCCAGTGCAAGCCGGCTATCACTGCACAAAGC
>SJYX01013971.1:0-111989 GCA_006410675.1 Oreotragus oreotragus | reverse complement strand
TTTACAACCTAAATGGCTGTATCAGCCAAGAGCATGAGCTGTGAGGAGCTGCTTCAGAGGAAACCTGAGAGAATGTTCTTATATCTTGGAATCTGTAAATACTCATAATCAGTAACAAATTGTGTCAAATTCTAACCCCTTACCCATATCATGCTGCAGAATCCTACTGCATAGTGAAAGCAATCTTTTATTAAGGGAAAGGTAAATCTGCGTAATTGTAAAGAATGACTTCGCTGACCCATTATTTCAAATGTCCTCTAACATTCTGGACTTTCCTGGTTAGGTTCTGAGTAATCTGTCAAAATGAGAGCTCTGAGTATTCACTATAATTCTAAAATAAATTTGATAACTACCACTGCCAACATAAATTGGGGTTTTATAGCAGCTAGTAATGCAAAATATAACTATCCCTAACAGCTTTCATTTATATTGAACTTTACCATTTAAAAATGCTCTTGCTATATTATCTTCTTTAAATAATGGAGAGCTGGTGAAAGGATTATATGTTTACAAATAAACTTAAGAAGGTATATAACCCAGCCAAGTTATCATAGTTACACTTTTGAAATAAATGACAAGGTCACTACAGAATTCTTAGGCAATTTCTCAATAAACAGACAAACAACAGCGGCTTCCGTTTTCACCCTTTGTGTGTGGATCAAAACCCATACCACTTCTAGAAAATGACAAAGCCTTAAAAATGTATCACCTGACCTCTGATTTATGTGAATTCTGCAAAGCCCACAGCAATGGGAAATTGAGGTTGGGAACAGGCTCTCTGTGTCCTTTATTTCTGGATTCCAGTTTTCTTATTTCTTGACATTAGATTTTCACATTAAAATCTCAGGCTATGCAAGAAATGTAATTGTCTGGCATCTGTGCAACTTGGATAAACACGTGTACACCTCATGTACCTGTGCTCTGAGGCTACGAACAGGTATTTCAGGTAAGCAAAATCTACTTTTGCCTGTGAGGCTGCTCAAACATCTGCAGTCAAATTGCTTAATTCTTTTCAGGTCTAACTTTGAAAACTATTCACAGGGCTAGCCAAAACAGGTGGGATCGTCTTAGAACTTTCTTTGTAGGTTTCTATGCAGGTTAAGCCATCAGACATTCCACGCCCATAAAATGCTTCTCTAGGGCTTTCCTGCTGGTCCAGCGGCTAGGAGTCTGCCTCGCAATGCAGGGGACAACGGTTCAATCCCTGGTCCAGGAAGATCCCAAATGCCATGTGGTTGCTGGGTGCCCAGATCACAACTACTGAGCCCACAGTCTGGAGCCCGGGATCTGCAATCAGAGAAACCACCGCAATGAGACACTTGCTCACCACACCGAGAGAGGAGACCTTGCTCACCACACCGAGAGAGGAGACCTTGCTCACCACACCATATTCACAGGACTAGCCAAAACAGGTGGGATCGTCTTGGAACTTTCTTTGTAGCTTTCTATGCAGGTTAAGTCATCAGACATTCCACGCTCATAAAATGCTTCTCTAGGGCTTTCCTGCTGGTCCAGCGGCTAGGAGTCTGCCTTGCAATGCAGGGGACAGTGGTTCAATCCCTGGTCCGGGAAGATCCCAAATGCCATGTGGTTGCTGGGTGCCCAGACCACAACTACTGAGCCCACAGTCTGGAGCCTGGGATCTGTAATCAGAGAAGCCACCGCAATGAGATGCCTGCTCACCACACCTAGAGAGGAGACCTTGCTCACCACACCGAGAGAGGAAACCCTGCTCACCACACCGAGAGAAAGCCTGTGCACAACCAAAATTAAAAAAAAAAAAATTCTAGAGAATTAAAAAATGCTTCCTTATGCTGAAATACAATAGGAATCGATCAGAAAGATAATAGGTGTGCTTTCCACTCAAAGTAAGTGTTCTCCACATACATAGGCATTCTGTGATGCAAGGAAGGTGGGGTTTAGGGCAGAGGTACTTCTTTTAACTGAATACTTACAAATAAATCCAGCCCTATGTTACCAATACTTGTACAATTCATGTTTGCAACAACTAAACACTTTGGAGGTGTATTGCTGTCTTTCCTTGATTTGTTTTACTTTGCTGTGTTCTATTTATTCATTTATTGATCAAAAGGTAGATGATGTCAACAACTTCTCTTTAAAGCCACAACATGTAATGGAGCAATTAAAACAAGTATGACGTACACCTTTTATCGAAAATCATAGACATCACAAAACAGAGATTAGTCAATTGTGATTAATGACATGTTTATACTACTTGTGATGGTCTCTTCAAATTCAGGCAAATAATTTATTTTAAAGTGGCTTTAAGTCACCAGGCTTTCTCATCCTTAGCAGCAGAAGAAATGACACATCTTACTTGGAAGACCACTCTTTAAATTTAGACTCAAATAATTCCCAGGCATAAGTTCCTAGGAACATGAACCTGTCATCAGAAAACACAAATGCAAGACTAAGTCAGTCCCGATGAGCAGGACTAGAAGCAATAAAGAGAAGAACAAAACCCACAAGGATTGAAGACAATGGAATTATCAGAATCAGAGTATGAAAAAATATATATTTAATAGGTTTAAAGATATAAAGGGGACTTTGAAATTAAAACTTATAAGCAATTATCCAACATTCCAAAGTAAATGTGAATAAGAACAACTTGAACTTAGAGAAATGAAAAATATAAATTAGCATATTAGAAGTAGCTTAATAACTCTCATAGGCTGCTGATAGGATTGGAGATGGTACAACTACTCTGGGAAAAAGTGGCATTCTCCTGAAAAGCTAAACATGCACCTGCCATATGGGCTAGCCATTCTGCATGCATATACTTACCTGAATCAAAAAAAAGCATACGCTATACAAAGACTTGTGTAAAAGACTTGTTCATAGCAACTTCATTAGTAAACGCACAAAACTATAAGCAACCCAAATGTCTATCAAGAGGCAAACGAAAACACAATTTGTGCTACACTGATAAAATAGAATACTACTCGGCAACAAAAATGAATGAGCTACTGCTATCTGTAACAATTAAACTTTAATAGTTCTTAATGATAAAACACTATGCAAATTAGGAGAAGGAATGGCCCTAACTAGGTAAAACAACTCTGTTTTTCTTAAAACTTACATTGACATAGCATGACCCNTAGAATACTACTCGGCAACAAAAATGAATGAGCTACTGCTATCTGTAACAATTAAACTTTAATAGTTCTTTATGATAAAACACTATGCAAATTAGGAGAAGGAATGGCCCTAACTAGGTAAAACAACTCTATTTTTCTTAAAACTTACATTGACATAGCATGACCCAGAGATTCCACCTGTAGCTATACACCCAAGAGAAATGAAATCAAGTGCACACATAATAATGTGCACACGAGTGTTCACAGCGGCAGCCATCGTATCAAAAAACTGGAAACAAGCTAAACTTCCAACATCTGATTATGGGATAAAGTGAATACTATTGGCAACAAAAAGAAACGACATAATGATACATGGCACACAACAGGGATGAATTGTGGAAACACTATGCTAAATAAAAGGGCCAATCACAGAAGACTTCATATTGTAGGATACCATTTATATAAAATGTCTAGAGCACTCCCCTGATAGCTCAACTGGTAAAGAATTTGCTTGCAGTGCAGGACACCTGGGTTCGATCCCTGGGTTGGGAAGATCTCCTGGAGAAGAAATGTCAACCCACTCCAGTATTCTTGCCTGGAGATTGCATAGGTCTGGTGGGCTACAGTCTGTGGGGTCACAAGAGTCTGACACAACTGAGCAACTAAGCACAGCACAGAACAAAAAGTCTAAAAAGATAAATCTATGGGGCTAGGAAGGGTACCAGGCTTCTTTTGGGGGGAGGTGACAATGTTCTAAACTGACTGTGGTAATGATTGCAAATCCTATACATATACTAAGAACCATGAACTTTTACATTTTAAATGAGTTAACTGAATGATATACGAACTATATACCAATAAAGATGCCATTAAAAAAAACATGCAGCAATTCTTGTAATGATAAAGGAAATCCATCAATTAAAAGGTGGCTTGGTCTTCCCTACCTCTTACCAATACAGAAAGAAAACAAAATGAAATGAGAGCTAAAACATTTTATAAGAAAACTGAAGGCAGTTATCTTCACAGATCTCTTATATAAAACCCTGAAGGAATCTACAAACTCATTACAGAAATATTTAAAGAGGTTTTAGCAAGTTTGCTTGATATCAGGCCAACACCTAAAAAACAGCTGCATTTCTACATAAAAAGGCAGCTCTTCGTAGATGCACCTCATAAAAAAGGCAACATTTCCAAGAGCAACAAAAATTGTAAGGAGCCTAAGCGTGAATGGAACAAAGAATGCCAAGCTTTTAAGAAGAAATATATAAACTTCACTGAAAGATCTTACACAAAATGAATCGACATCAAGTTCATGAATAGGAAGACTGAAATAATAAAGCTGTTATTTCCTCCAGCTTCCCAGAAGTAGATCACACATAGGTGAAAATCTGACACGTGACAGAGACATTGTAAGACAGAGAGCATTGTAAGCTCATGAAACAAATGACAGTCTAGTAGACAGTAGGTATTAGGGCACTCAGGTATTTATACTGAAAAAAAATATAAATCTCTACCTTTTGCATACCAAATAAAAAGAAAAGAAAAATCAATTACAAGTGAATCAAAGACTTCAATATAAAAAAGTATAGGAAGTTCCCTGGTGATCTAGTGGTTAGGATTCCAGGCTTTCACCTTCAGTGGCCTAGGTTCAATCTCTGGTTGTGGAACTGAGATCCCACAAGCCACAAGGCACAGCTAAAAAAAGAAAAAGAAAAAAAGAAAAGAAAAGAAAAACCCAGCATGATTCTACAACTATTAAAAGAAAACTTAGGAAATTGTTTTCATGCTATTGTAGTAGTTAAGATTTCTTAAGCAAGATTCCCCAAAGCATAACCTAACAAAACTAAAGTCAGCCCCTCTGTACATCAGAGGACACCATAGGAAAGTGAACAGCTCAAACTGGAAGAACATGGTGGTAAACATACTCAACTAACAGAAGATGAGTGTCTGAATATATTGAGAATTAAAATAACTAAGGAAAAAGAAAACCAGGACTAAAAACGTGTAAAAGACATGAACAGGTAACTGAAGCACAGGACGTTCCTGGTGGTGCAGTGGATGAGAGTCTCCTGCCAATGCAGGGAACATTGTTCGATTCCCAGCAAGATTCCCATGCTGCAAAGCAACTAAGCCCACGAGCCACAACTCCTGAGCCCACGCGCTGCAACTGCCACAGCTCTCACAGCTAGCGCCTGTGCTCCTCAACAAGAGAAGCCCCTGCAATGAGCAGACCAAGCACCACAATGAAGAGGAGCCCCACTCTTTGCAACTAGAGAAAGCCTGGGTAGCAATGACAACCCAGCACAGGGGAAAAGAAATTCAAAACCCAAATGTCTAAAAAATACTTGAAAACTTCTACAGAGCAGAAAGTAGGGAGATGCAAACTTCAGAGCTACCAGTTTGGCAACAACAGCGCCAACACAACTTGGAAAGTAGCTGGTTTTGCTGAGTATATGGAGCAATGGCTTAGTCATTGCTGATGGGGATATAAACCTGTACAGTTTCTTCTGAGAGCTCATGGACTTTAAGAAGGAAGCTGATGATGTTCAGATCCTACAAGGCTGCCAGTGCTGTGCGTGCCCGGGAGAAATACAAGCACACACACACCAGGAGTCCCACACACCCAGGTCCCAAGCCATACGTTCCCAAAGAGAAACCTGCAAACTCTGCAAATACTCTTCTCAGGAGAAAGGAAAAACACATAATCAGATGATGAACTAGGGGGCATCAGTGAAAAACAAAACAAAAGCCTGAACGACAAGCATCCGTGTTAGCATGAATACATCTGCAAAACAGGCAGCTGGGTGAAAAACTAAAGCAAGTTGCAAAGAATAGGTAGTATAATCATATAAGATTCGAAAACAGGTGAACCAAATAATATTTTGCATACTTGGACGTTTGCACGTGGGAAAATACAACAAATTCCAAGGGAATGAATAAACGTAAAAGTCAGCCAAGGGTTTATCTCTGAAATGCTGAGGAGGCAATTTAAGAAGCACAGAGAAGTGCCTCCAACAATCATTGGTCAAGTTCTATTTTTCAGTAAATCTAGGACACTTTTTAAAACATCCATATAAACATGTTACATATTCTCCATCATATATTACAATTTTCTATATATGTGCCAGTCTCTTAATATAAAATTTGTTTCTAAAAATCATTTGTACAATATAATCTCAAAAAATTCACTTCATAAATAAAGCCCTTTGAGGAAATGATAACATTTAAAAAATAAGCTATTAGTCCATTTTAATAGAATGCTTTTATTTGGAAATATCTTATTTTGTCATTGGATTCAATTAGCATCTCAGAGTTTTATTTGGTTTTGTGCTTTTCTGACTTAACATGAAAGAATTCTCCCTGGGAATAATGATGCAAGTTAAATCTTCAGTGAAAAATGATGAATTCAATCCCCTGGCAGAAACTTTGCCAGTTTCTTTATATTTTATTTTCTAAAATTTTCTTACTTTGAGGTTTTTAATAGTTCCCTAAAAACTTTCAGATATTCTATGGAGCTTTGTTTCTTCATTAGTTTATTATTCTTTGTTCTGACCCCAGGAGTGGCACAGGAAACTTAAGTTCTGATGAATTTTCTCCCTCTGGAATGCTAGTTCATTAGCCAAATATAATAAGTGTTTGAAATGGTCAGGTTCAAGCTTAAAATACATCTCTGTATCTGTACCCCAAAAGGCAGTTTAAATAGAGTTGAGCTAATTTAATTCTCTCTTGAGTTTCATTCTTGCTTTGCTGTATTATCTCCATATTAAGTGGTTGATCACACATGTGAAGTTTAGCTTGACAGACATTTTGTTACACTAAGGAAAGCAGAGCAAGCTCTTGCTATTATCCTTACTAAGTAAAGTAACATCCTTAAGGCAGCATGAAGACTAGGTTACTTGAGGGCAGGCAATGTGCTTTTCTCATCTAGAGCTATACTCCCAGTGTCTGTTACACTGTGACATGTCGTAGGTACTGAACAAAGCAATGAAAGAATGAATGGATGGATGAGATCTTGGCCTCCTTCCTGTCATAACAAAGGACTTCACAAATGCATGTTCTTATAGACTTGTCCTCGCCTTGTTGACCCTAGCAACCCACTCACATGGTTCTGGGCAATGCTCCTCTGCTTTAGGAACAAGATTAGCAGACTTCAGCTTTTAGACACAAGTCCCACAGGAAGGTTGCTAGCTTCCACAATCCCCACAAAATGCAAAAAGGCTTTAAAACAATGCTAACAGTTCCAAAAATAGAGTGGAAGAGCTGGCTTAAAACTCAATAACTAAGATCATGGCATCTAGTCCCATCACTTCATGGCAAATGGATGGGGAAAAAATGGAAACGGTGACAGACTATTTTCTTGGGCTTCAAAATCACTCTGGATGATGACTGCAGCCATGAAATTAAAAGACACTTGCTTCTTGGAGGAAAAGCTATGACAAACCTAGACAGTGTATAAAAAGCAGAGACACCACTTTGCTGACAAAGGTCCATATAATCAAAGCAATGGTTTTTCCAGGAGTCATGTACCGATGTTAGAGTTGGACCATAAAGATAGCTGAATCCCAAATAATTGATGCTTTTGAACTGTGGTGCTGTAGAAGACTCTTGAGAGTCCCTTAGACAGCAAGGAGATCAAACTTAAAGGAAATCAACCCTGAACATTCATTGGAAGTACTGACACTGAAGCTGAAGCTCCAATCCTTTGGCCACCTGATGCGAAGAACTGACTCATTGGAAAATACCCTGGTGTTGGGAAAGATCAAGAACCGGAGGGAAAGGAGGCGACAGAGGATGAGATGGTTGGATAGCATCACTGACTCAAAGGACATGAGTTTGAGCAAACTCCAGGAGATAGTGAAGGACAGGAAACCCTGGTGTGCTGCAGTCCATGGGGTTGCAGAGTCAGACATGATTTAGAGACTGAAGAACAACAAAATGAAGATGAGGGCATTTCCTATCTACTTGTGCATATGACAAGTGAGATCGTTATAAAGTACCTAAAAACAAGTTAATTCAATAAGAAGATGACCAACTCACAAATACTGAGTATATTCTCAGTGACAACTGATGCTGGGAAAGATTGAAGGCAGGAGGAGAAGGGGAAAACAGAGGATGAGATGGTTGGATGGCATCCCTTACATGATGGACATGAGTTTGAGCAAGCTCTGGCAGTTGGTGATAGACAGGGAAGACTGGCTTGCTGCAATCCATGGGGTTAAAGAGTTGGATTTGTGAAATACAACTTGTGTTCTAATTCAGCCAGTCACAGGATGATATTCTACATTTGGTTTTCAGGAGTCAACCCTGTGGCTACAGGAGGTAAGGGTCTCTTTAAGGTCACATAATGAAGCATTCAATTCATTTATGTGGCACTTGAACTGGGAATTCAAATCCCTGAGTGCATCCTTTTCTTTCAACATTTTTTCCAGTGACATTTAGAAGCAACCAGGTAATCTCATTATATTTACTAGATTTCAAAAAGTGTTAGAAAGTATCCCATAGTTAACCCAAATCCTTGCCTTTTTATGCGGTTCACTGGGGGAACATCCATTAGGAAATATTTGTGTATCTCTATTGCCAAATCACGCCAAACAAGAGAAGACAAATTGAGGACAATAAGTCAAAGAAAAGGAGTTCTTTCTTACTCAGTCTTTTGTTCTATTTAGGCCTTCAGCAAATTAGATGAGGCTCATTCATTGGGGAGGGGAATCTGCTTTACTCAGCCTACCTATTTAATTGTTAATCTTACCCAGAAGCATCCTCACAGACACATCCATAAAATGATGTTTGACCAAATACCTAGGCATCCTTGACCAAATCAAGTTGACACATTAAATTAGCAATCTCAGCTCCTATTAATGATATATACCTTGATTTTATTGAAGATACAAAGTTATTCATGATAATTACAGGTATTGGGTAATTATTATTTTTTATCCTATGGTGATGGTTGAAAAATTGGACATCTATCTATTGAACAAATTATGAAATCTTTTTCTTTGTCTTCCAGTATATGAGCTTCTAATCTCCTTGTCATCGCTTAAATCACCTTTATTAGGTTTGCATAGGCATCATTTCAGAGAAGGCAATGGCAACCCACTCCAGTACTCTTGCCTGGAACATCCCATGGATGGAGGAGCCTGGTGGGCTGCAGTCCATGGGGTCTCTAAGAGTCGAGCACAACTGAGTGACTTCACTTTCACTTTTCACTTTCATGCATTGGAGAAGGAAATGGCAACCCACTCCAGTGTTCTTGCCTGGAGAATTCCAGGGACAGCGGAGCCTGGTGGGCGGCTGTCTATAGGGTCACACAGAGTTGGATACAACTGAAGTGACTTAGCAGCAGCAGCAGCAGCAGGCATCATTTTAGGATATTGGTAAAAACAAAGATTCCTGGAATTCATTTCTAGAGATTCTGACTTGAAAGAACTGGGACATATCCCAGGACTCGGTATCTTTAACAGTAATTCTACTACCAGCTGTTCAAATTTGTACTTTGAGAAACATTGACTTGTATCATGATCATTAACAAAAAATGGAAAATTTATGCCTTTGTAGGTAGCCTGTGACTTAAAATAACATTCATTTTTTTCCCTTTTATTTTGTGAGACTTGTTTTAAAACAATTTCCCCCCAAAGTATTTTGAACCCATTTTCTTTTGAAGTCTTACACAATGTGTTTGTCACATGGCTGGCATTCCTGAGCTCTAAGATGAGTATCTAAGATATTCCAGTCCTGTCATCCTGCTCTTGGAAACACAATTCTCATTTTGCACCTGACCTTCTGCATATCAATATGCAGCCCGTCAACCTCAATACTATTTGGCATTAGCTTGAGAGAGGCTGTCACCTCTCTCTTTGGTTTCCTGATGCAATTATTGCAATTCCCACACTTTTTTCCCTCCCTTAGATTTTGTTCTTTCTCATTTCTAGACTTGTTCACATATTTCATTGAGACATAACAGAGAAAAATACCTGTTGGTATAATGAGCCTCAAAATTAATAATTTCCTTTAATATGTTTTTNCTGAAGCTCCAATCCTTTGGCCACCTGATGCGAAGAACTGACTCATTGGAAAATACCCTGGTGTTGGGAAAGATCAAGAACCGGAGGGAAAGGAGGCGACAGAGGATGAGATGGTTGGATAGCATCACTGACTCAAAGGACATGAGTTTGAGCAAACTCCAGGAGATAGTGAAGGACAGGAAACCCTGGTGTGCTGCAGTCCATGGGGTTGCAGAGTCAGACATGATTTAGAGACTGAAGAACAACAAAATGAAGATGAGGGCATTTCCTATCTACTTGTGCATATGACAAGTGAGATCGTTATAAAGTACCTAAAAACAAGTTAATTCAATAAGAAGATGACCAACTCACAAATACTGAGTATATTCTCAGTGACAAACACCATGCTATTTGTTTTGAACATTTTTTCAATTTGATCCTTCTAACAAACATCTCAGATAAGTTGTATTCTCCCCAATTTACAGACAGATAACAGATAAATGGAATTTCTAAAGGACCAGGATATTTCTCAAGGCCACACACACAGCAACAGGCAGAACTGAGATTCAAATACAAAACCTACCAGTTCCAAACTCCATTGTCTTAAATACTACCTGGAGTGAGTGAGGGAAAGTCACTCAGTCGTGTCTGACCCTTTGCAACCCCAAGGACGGTAGTCCATGGAATTCCCCAGGCCAGAATACCGGAGTGGGTAGCCTTTCCCTTCTCCAGAGGATCTTCCCAATCCAGGGATCCAACCCAGGTCTCCTGCATTGCAGGTGGATTCTTTATCAACTGAGCCACTAGGGAAGCCCAAACACTACCTGGACCACCTCCTAAAAAGTAAAGCTTAAGGAGCTTCCCTGGTGGCTCAGGGGTAAAGAATCCGCCTGTCAATGCAGGGGACATGGGTTCAGTTCCCGGTCGGGGAAGATCCCATATGCTGTAGAGCAACTAAGCCCAAGCACCACAACTATCGAGCCTGTGCTCTGGAGCCCAGGAGCTGCAACTACTGAGCCAACTACTGAAGCCCTCGAACCATGCTCTGCAACAAGGAAAGCCACTGCAATGAGAAGCCCGCCCACCACAACAAAACAGCACACCGCATCTAGAGAGCAGCCCCTGCTCTCCACAAGTGCAGAAAAGCCTATGCGGGAATGGAGCCTTAGCAGAGCCAGATAAATACAATTATTGAAAAAAATTACAGTTTCAGTATTTCGGGGGCATGTATGATATGATAGGCAATCCAAGAATCCTAAAAAACAGAATGAAACAGTTTTTTTTTTTACCACAACAAAACAGCACACCGCATCTAGAGAGCAGCCCCTGCTCTCCACAAGTGCAGAAAAGCCTATGCGGGAATGGAGCCTTAGCAGAGCCAGATAAATACAATTATTGAAAAAAATTACAGTTTCAGTATTTCGGGGGCATGTATGATATGATAGGCAATCCAAGAATCCTAAAAAACAGAATGAAACAGTTTTTTTTTTTAAGTTTATTTTAAACATTTATTCATTCATTTTTAATTTGGGTCTTAGTTGTGGCATGCAGGATCTTTAGTTACAGCAAGTGGAATCTCCACTGTAGCATGCGGAATCTACTTCCCAGAGCAGGGATCGAACCCAGGCCCCCTGGATAGGGAGCATGGAGTCTTCGCTTTTGGACCATCAGAGAGGTATCAGATTAACACTTTTTCCTTTAAATATGGAATGTCAACATGATAGCACGTCTCCACAGGTAGAGACCATCATCTCCCTATCGGAGAGAGAAGGTTAATTGCTAAATTTGGAGTAAAGCTGTAGTCAATTCCTTGGGCAGACCTTTTCAATAAAATCTTGCTGAGAGCTACATTCTCAAATCAGTTCACAAGATGAAGCAACAATGTGTGATAAGCTTTCAACTTCCTCAGCTCTTGAGGTACTAAACAAACAGATGTTTCTGAAGACTAGGGCTTATGAATACCACTTTACTGTCAACAAATTAGGCAACATCTTTGCTGCCTGCTGCTAACGCAGCAATCTCTTAAATTTAAGATTCTATGATAGTTTCTCCTGGATAAAGGGGAATTAGCATATATTCACATACCATGAAACAAACAAACAAAAAAAAAATCAAAGGTTGCTTGTTGAAAATAGGCAACACTCGTGGTAGAGCTGAGCTGCAGTGCTGGCTTAGCCCACGGAATGTTGTTGTTGGTTTTTTTAATAAATAGCAGTTTTGCAACCCTGCTCTGTTTCTTTCAACCCAAGTGAGTCCCCAGACCCTCCCAGCTCCATTACTCTGAAACTACAAGTGCTCAGGATCTTGGTTTAAGTTTTTATGACCCATTTCTTGAACAGAGGCTACCATCTCTAACTTGACCAGCTGTTACGAGATTCCACCGGCTTCAGTCCATTCTCCATGCAGCTGGCAGAACCAAGCTTCCTTCCAAAACATCACTTCCTTGGGGAAAACCATCTTCCATGTTCTATTGCCCACTCAACAAAACCGAAAATCTCTAGCCTGCCTGCTCATGGAATGGTCGCGTCTGTCTGCACTCTTAACCAATACCAGTCCACCTATGAGCTCACTATGCCAACTGAGAGAGTCAGTTCATAGGTAGATTGATAAGAAATCTGGGGTCCCTGAGGAGGAGAAAAGGGTCTGGGGTTCCTGAGGAGGGGAAAAGGACAAACTTTTTTTTTCTACATTCTTTAGTCTTAGTCACATAAGACATGCTTTTCTTTAAGCCCAGAGATGATGATTACACAACAAAACAACTCATCTTAAACACTATACTAAGGATTATATAACACCAATGGATACTAATCCTGTTATTTTATGTCGGAGTGAGTCTGGTAAGACCTTTCTATTCCAAGTTCTGCTGCTGCTAAGTCACTTCAGTCGTGTCCGACTCTGTGCAACCCCATAGATGGCAGCCCACGAGGTTCCGCCGTCCCTGGGATTCTCCAGGCAAGAACACTGGAGTGGGTTGCCATTTCCTTCTCCAATGCATGAAAGTGAAAAGTGAAAGGAAGTCACACAGTCGTGTCCGACTCTTAGTGACCCCATGGACTGTAGCCCACCAGGCTCCTCCGTCCATGAGATTTTTCCAGGCAAGAGTACTGGAGTGGGGTTNGTCCCTGGGATTCTCCAGGCAAGAACACTGGAGTGGGTTGCCATTTCCTTCTCCAATGCATGAAAGTGAAAAGTGAAAGGAAGTCACACAGTCGTGTCCGACTCTTAGTGACCCCATGGACTGTAGCCCACCAGGCTCCTCCGTCCATGAGATTTTTCCAGGCAAGAGTACTGGAGTGGGGTTTCTAAGGTCTAGTCTTGTTAATTTAAGATGTATGTTGTGGGAGTGGGTCTGGTAAAAGTATCTAAGACCTTAATAAGACTAATGATGGGGCACTCTCCATCCCCTTTGTGATGTCTTTGTCAGAAGCTTTCTTTGTCCTTTTTCACTGTAATAAAACTTTGGTCACACAAAAGCTCTGAGTATTCAAGCCCGGTCCCTGGTCCGGAAGCTAAATCTTTTTCTTCAGAGATCACGAATCCAGCACCATTCACCGTAAGCTATCACAACCACGCCAATGCCAATCCCCCTTGTCTTCCTGACTTTGTATTTTCTGTCAGAGCAGTGCCTTTAACCCACTTCTTTTCCTACCAATGTTTCACATCCTTGACACATAAAGATCCCTTGGTGGAACCATCCCTGACACAGCTTCCTGTTCTCTTCAAGGCAGCAACATATTTGATCATGTTTATGCCTGCCTCTGTGCCTCTCTCTGTATTTGACAATAACGCCCTGGAGACCAGGAGCTGCATCATATTTCCCCTTGAGGCACAAGGAGTGCCTGCTAGCCTGCTGGTCCTTACAGCACCTCATAAGCATATTTTCTTTTAAGGGGCATGAATGATCATTTCTTAAAAGTCTCAGTCCACGTGTTATCTCAGTGGGCAAAACTCTACATAGCTCCCTGTCTTCACTTCAGTTTTCAGCCAATGTAGAGGACATCTAGACCATTTGAGGCCGTTTAAGATATGTTTATAAACTCTTTTAAATTGTGTTTTCCCAAACATAAAGTCCACACCATGACTCAACTGGAGATTCCTATGATGAAAAACCAAACTCACATAAACACGCAGACATCTATCTGCCTTCCTCTGAAGCACCCATCATCTATGTGCCAACATCTTGCCTTCCTCATGATTTAGTTGTGTGTGTCCTCAGTCACTTAGTCCTGTCCTACTCTTTCTGGTCCTGTGGACTGTAGCCCACCAGGTTCCTCTGTCCATGGAATTTTCCAGGCAAGAATACTGGAGTGGGCTGCCATTTCCTTCTCCAGAGGATCTTCCTGACCCAGGGATCAAAACGTGTCTTCTGCATCTCCTCCACTGATAGGCAGATTCTTTACCACTAGGGCCATCTGTTTGGGGAAGGCAATGGCACCCCACCCCAGTACTCTTGCCTGGAAAATCCAATGGATGGAGTAGGCTGGTGGGCTGCAGTCCATGGGGTCGCTAACAGTCGGACAGACCGAGCGACTTCACTTTCACTTTTCTCTTTCATGCATTGGAGAAGGAAATGGCGGCCCACTCCAGTGTTCTTGCCTGGAGAATCCCAGGGATGGGGGAGTCTGGTGGGCTGCCGTCTATGGGGTCACACAGAGTCGGACACGACTGAAGTGACTTAGCAGCAGCAGCAGGGCCATCTGTTTATTATTCAAGTTTAAGGAATGTCCCTATATTAAAGTGTTCAGATGTGACTAGCTGGGTACCGCGAAAGGTCTGAACGAGATGAAGGGCACAGGGTGAGAGCTGGAACAGGCCTAGATGATCGATATCTCCTACTTTCCAAGTGAGGAAATGGAGGCCCAGAAAACTCAAACGACTTGTCCCAGGTCACAGCCTCAGTGTTCTGGTGCCGTGACCATGACCTTCCTGCCACGCCCCCACGGCCTTTACATCTTAATAATTTGAACACACAGGGTTCATGGTGTTCAGTGACCCGTCAGCATCCAGTCTTGACAACTGAAGTTTTCCTTCTCAAGTGGGTCAAATGCTCATTGTTTTTTGTCCGTGAAAATATCACTGGCTTCCAATCCTTTGACATGAGCATAAACAGACAAGTATAAATTTAAGTAACTCTGGAAAAGCTTCTGAATGTCCAGCATCTGATCAAAGATAAAATGGGCTTGAAAGATACACAGATGTCTTCATCAACAGTCCCTTCCACATCTTAACACAGTTACCCAATTATACAACTAGGAGACTAATGGCTATGCATCTTTTGGGCAATGTATTCATCTCCTGCTGTTCCCTGTTCCAAAAAACATCTATTCAAATAGTCGCTGGCTTCTATACCTTCTGTACTCAGTAAAAAATTTACTGAGTATTTCCTGTCATGCATATGTTATCCGTACATTACTACTCTTCTTTTGACAACTACACAATATCAAAAGTCCCATCTCCAGCCCCAGCAGTGGGTCCAGGGACACATTAAGTGGCCCTGCATGAGAGGGAAATTGATTTGAGCTCTCTTCCATTTCACTGTGTCAATTTCCATGTGCTTCTCGAGCCCATATTAGGAAAGAGACACATGTGATGCTATGCTGATATACTGTATTAGCCCCTAGTGAGAGGAGCCATTTTATAACCTTTTGTAGAAAAATTAAGAAGGAGACTTCAATGAAAAAGTCATCTATTTCAGGAGCAAAAAAATACATAAGATTCACCAGTAACAGCTTGCAAGATGCTGTGTGAGATGCTTTACTTACATTTCTCATTTAATCTTTATAAAATCACAGAAGAACATTATCACCATTTGTGTAGATGAGAAAAATAAAATTCAGATAAATTAGGAAAAGCAGGCAATAGAAAAAAACACAATAACAAAACTTGGCTTCAACTTATGGAATGAGAAATTTCACCTCTCAAACATATGCATTTAAGAAAAAGGCTATAAAGATAAAAGAAAACATAAACAATTTTCTATACTTATTATATTTACAAAGAGTTTCATTTTTTTTTACCAATTAGAATATTGTTTCAAAATGTATTAGTTATCCTTAAAAATTTGTTTTACAATGCAAAACTTCTAAATAAAATTTTGTATATTAATTATCTTTAGATATAAAACTAATAACTAGTATTTTTGATATGGTACTTTAGAAAGAACACAGGCTTTGAATTTGATGCAAAAGTATGAAGAAACAGGAGCTGATTTATGTCATTGAGTGTGTTCTGCCTATGTTTTCCTCTAAGAGTTTTATAGTTTCTGGTCTTACATTTAGGTCCTTAATCCATTTTGAGTTTATCTTTGTGCATGCTATTAGGTCGTGTTCTAATTTCAGTCTTTTACATGTAGCTGTCCAGTTTTCCCAGCACCATTTATTGAAGAGGCTGCCTTTTCCCCATTGTATATCCTTGCCTCCTTTGTCAAATGAAAGCAAGATCCTCTATGACTCACCTCCTAGAGTAACGGAAATAAAAACAAAAGTAAACAAGTGGGACTTTATCAAACTTTAAAGCTTTTGCACAGCAAAGGAAACTATACGCAAGGCGAAAAGACAACCCTCAGGATGGGAGAAAATAATAGCAAATGAAACAAGTGACAAAGGATTAATTTCCAAAATATACAAGCAGCTCATACAACTCAATACCAGAAAAACAATCAAATCAAACAATGGGAAAAAGACCTAAACAGACATTTCTCCAAAGAAGACATACATATGGCTAACAAACACATGAAAAAATTCTCAACATCACTCATTAGAGAAATGCAAATCAAAACCACAATGAGATATCACCTCACACCGGTCAGAATGGCCATCACCAAAATGTCTACAGACAAGAAATGCTGGAGAAGGTCTGGAGAAAAGGGAACACTCTTGCACTTGGTGGGACTGTAAGTTGATACAGCACTATGGGAGACAGTATGGGGATTCCTTAAAAAACTGGGAATAAAGCCACCATAGGACCCAGCAATCCCACTCCTAGGCATATACCCTGAGGAAACCAAAATTGAAAAAGACACATATGTCCCATTGTTCACTGCAACACTATTTACAAGAGCTAGAATATGGAGGCAACCTAGATGTCCACTGACAGATAAATGGATAAAGACGTTGTGGTATATATACACAACGGGATATTACTCAGCCATAAAAAGGAACATGCTTGAGTCAATTCTAATGAGGTGAAAGAACTTAAAGCCTATTATACAAGTGAAGTAAGTCAGAAAGAGAGAAATAAATATCACATACTAATGCATATATACAGAATACAGAAAAATGACACTGAAGAATTTATTTGTAGGGCAGCAGTGGAGAAACAGACATAGAGAATAGACTTATGGACATGGGGAGAGGTGAGGAGAGGGTGAGATGTATGGAGAGAGTAACATGGAAACTTACATTACCATAAGTTAAATAGATAGCCAATGGGAATTTGCTCTATGTCTCAGGAAACACAAACAGGGACTCTGTATCTACCTAGCGGGTGGGATGGGGAGGGAGATGGGAAGGAGGTTCAAAAAGGAGGGGAAATATGTAAACCCATGGCAGATTCATGATGAGGTTTGACAGAAAACAACAAAACTCTATAAAGAAATTATCCTTCAATTAAAAAGATACAGGAGTTTCCCTAATACATACATCAAATATTGATAACTATTAAATATTTTCAGGATCTACATAGAATTCTGAAGACAGTTGACTATTGCTTAGTCCACAGAAATCTGGAACAATGTGTTTAACTGTACTATACAGTGAATGTTTGTGTTCACTCAAAAGTCATGTTATATGGTGAAACCGAATCCCTAATATAATGGAATTAGGAGGTGAGATCATGAGGATAGAACCTTCATGAAAGGGATTAGTGCCCTCATGGAGAAGACCCCAGAGAGCTCCCTTGTCCCTTTCATTATGTGATGACACAGCATGAAGACTATGGCCCAGGAAGTAGGTTCCTGCCAAACAATGTATTTACCTGTGCTTCGGTTTTGTGCTTCCCAGTCTCCAGATGCGCAAGAAATAAATTTATGTTGTTTATAAGCCACTCATGTATGGCATTCACTTATAGCAGTCGGAACAAACTAACACAACGTGATAGCTAGTGTTTTATAGACTGTATAATTTGTCCACTGGCAATCTGCAAGAGCATACTGAAGAGTTATTTTAGATGCATTTAAAGGCAAAGATAATATATACTATTGGCTCCCATGTGGCTCAGCAGGAAGGAATCCACCTGCAATGCAGGAGATACAGGAGACTCATGTTTGATTCCTGGGTCGGGAAGATTTCCTAGAGAAGGAAATGGCAACCCACTCCAGTAAACTTTCTGGGAAAATCCCATGGATGCAGGGACTTGGCGGACTGCAATCATAGTATCACAAAAAGTTGGAAACGATTGAGGGACTGAGCACACAACATACTATTATGCAAGAATAAAATCAGAAACACATTCAGATGGAGAACTTCACAACTGCTGCAATCACTGGGAGGGGACGTGGGAAGCAGCAGAAAGTAAGTCCAAAGATGTTTTACCTCTAGGGTGAAAATGGTCTGGAGACATTTAGAAGGCTTTTTTACAGAATAATTCAAGATACTATTTAAGACACAATAACAGCAATACAGTGAGGCAGTTTGAATGTATGTTTGGAGGAGTGAAGATACTTGCGTTCAGACTTCCCTGGTGGCACAGTGGATAAGAATCCATCTAGCAGTGCAGGGAACATGGATTCCATCCCCTGGTCCAGGAAGATTCCACATGCCACAGGGCAACTAAACCCATGAGCTACAACCACTGAGCCAGCACGCTAGAGCCCATGCTCTGCAACAAGAGAAGCCACAACAGGGTGCAGCGTGCACACTGCAGTGAAGAGCAGCCCCTATTCTCTGCAGCTGGAAAGCCCGCGCGCAACAAGGCGGATCCAGCACAGCGTGCACACTGCAGTGAAGAGCAGCCCCTATTCTCTGCAGCTGGAGAAAGCCCGCACGCAACAAGGCGGATCCAGCACAGCGTGCACACTGCAGTGAAGAGCAGCCCCTATTCTCTGCAGCTGGAAAGCCCGCGCGCAACAAGGAGGACCCAGCACAACCGAAAATAAATAAAAAATAATAAAAGGATACCTGGCTTCAAACTCAATATCTGGTGACGACCTGTTGGAGTTGAGAAAGCACATTTCTCACTCTGAATCTCAGTGTTCTCATCTACAAAATGAGATATTAGTGAGACTTATTAACTCATAGGATTAACTAGGAGTAAATGGCATGACCTATATAAACCACTTGGCTCAGATGGTAAAGCGTCTGTCTACAATGCAGGAGACCTGGGTTTGAGCCCTGGGTTTGAGCCCTGGTTTGGGAAGATCCCCTGGAGAAGGAAATGGCAATCCACTCCAGTACTATTGCCTGGAAAATCCCATGGACAGAGGAGCCTTGTAGGCTACAGTCTATGGGGCCGCAAAGAGTCGGACACAACTGAGCGACTTCACTTTACTTTACTTTACTTTAATACTGGACCTGGCCTGCAGAAATTACTCCACAAATACTACACAATTATTGTTGAAATTATCACTATTATCATCATCTTCAGAAGAGAGTGAAAACATGAGAATAAGATCAACCACAGTTCCATAGGACAGAGGACACCAAACCAACAGACCTTGGACACCAGGGCGCAATTTTAATGTGAAAACTAACTAGAATGCTTTTGATGTTTTCAAACTGTGGTGCTGGAGGAGACTCTTGAGAGTCCCCTGGACTGCAAGGAGATCATACTAGTCAATCCTAAACGGAATCAACCCGGAATATTCATTTGAAGGACTGATGCTAAAGCTGAAGCTCCAGTACTTTGGCCACCTGAAGAGCAACTCATTGGAAAAGGCCCTGATGCTGGGGAACATTGAGAGCAGGAGGAGAAGGGGGCAACAGAGGTGAGATGGTTGGATGGCATCACTGACAAAATGGACATGAGTTTGAGCAAACTCCAGGAGACAGTGAAAGACAGGGAAGCCTGGCGTGCTGCAGTCCAAGGGGTCACAGAGAGTTGGACATGACTGAGCTACTGAACAAAGGCCCGTCTAGTCAGGGCTATGGTTTTCCCAGTGGTCATGTATGGATGTGAGAGTTGGACTGTGAAGAAGGCTGAGCACCGAAGAACTGATGCTTTTGAACTATGGTGTTAGAGAAGATGCTTGAGAGTCTCTTGGACTGCAAGGAGATCCAACCAGTCCATTCTGAAGGAGATCAGCCCTGGGATTTCTTTGGAGGGAATGATGCTAAAGCTGAAACTCCAATACTTTGGCCACCTCATGCGAAGAGTTGACTCATTGGAAAAGACTGTGATGCTAGGATGGACTGGGGGCAGGAGGAGAAGGGGATGACAGAGGATGAGCTGGCTGGATAGCATCACAAACTTGATGGACAAGAAATATTATTTTAATATATCAATAATTAAATATACAACTGTATATTATCTAATTATGATATACAGTATATATAATATATATTATATATAATTTACACACATTATTCTGAGGGGGAAATGCTGTATTTTCTGTTTCTATAAGATACCATGCTGGAGCTGAAACTCCAATACTTTCGCCACCTGATGCGAAGAGTTGACTCATTGGAAAAGACGCTGATGCTAGCAAAGATTGAAGGCAGGAGAAGGGGATGATAGAGAACTGGATGGTTGGATGGCATCACCAACTCGATGGACATGAGTTTGAACAAGCTCCAGGAGTTGGTGATGGATAGGGAGGTCTGGCATGCTGCAGTCCATGGAGTCCAGAGAGTCACACATGACTGAGCCACTGAACTGAAAAGATATGAACTGGATCTTTTTCCTAGTTGGTAACAAAGGAGTCACATTTTTCAAGACAGATGCTCCTCTAAGTAATTTAAAATCTGATCCTTGTTAATGCTTGGAAACTTTAAGCCTGTTGAAATTATGAAGTTAAACACATTCTGAGAGATCTATTCAAACTAAAATTCTTTTTGCACACTTTTGTGGTAAGAAAAAGACTTCATTATTTGTAAGAAAATGTGCTTTACCTTAGAAATAGTATTCAAACATTAGCTTACTGTTTTGTAGAAGGAATATGCTTATGAAGCTGACATGAGATTGTTTCAGACGAACTGGGCAGGTTTACAGTTTTTGCTCGCTTTTCTGCACATTTGTGAATATTATACATTTCTTTCTAACATATTCCAGAGTATGCAAATATTGATGTATGAAACACAAGTATACAGGAACAATTAAATTACTCTAATGATGGACTTGCGCTAAATGACTGAATATCATATTCACAGATTTAAAGTCAAGAGATGTGTACAACTTCTGTGTTAAAATTACTGGCTGCGAAATTTATATCTATTTCTTCAGATGCACCTCTTGGCATTTAGAATTTTGAATTTTCTGAATTTTTAGAATGTGATGTGTTGGCTGCTTTTGTGAAGCAATGTATAACTGTATAATTTCTGTAAGTAAACTGAATGCTTGGGCTTCCAATCAATATTCCAGAAGCAATAAATATTAATGTTATGCTATTTAGAAAGAACTGTACTTTATATAATTGTATGTACAACTATTATATTACCGTACCCACAATAATACTGGACAAATCTCACAGAATTTATTGTAAGCATAAAAAGCTACAGTATATGATTTCATTTCTGTGAAATTTAAGAAAAAGTAGAACTAATCTGTTGTGACAGAAGTGAGAACAGTAAGAACCTCCAGTATGTCAAGGTATTGACTGAAAAAGAGCAACAGGTATTCCACATTTTGATAGCGGTGTTGGTTACATGCATACATACCTATATATAATTTTAATCAAGATACACATTTAAGGTTAGTGCAATTTACAATATTTGTTTGCCTCAAAGTATAATAACATACCCACATGTATATAGGTATACTGATATATAGACATACACACATATACATACATAATTACATTTTACTGAGATATAACAAATGGATATACACTAATGTATACACATCCACAGGGCTTTCCAGGTGGCTCAGAGGGTAAAGAATCTGCCTGCAACACAGGAGACACATGTTCAGTCCCTGGGTCAAGAAGATCTCCTGGAGGAAGGCATGGCAACCCACTCTAGTATTCTTGTCTGGAGAATCCCAAGGACAGAGGAGCCCAATGGGCTATTTCCATGGGGTTGCAAAGAGTTGGACATGACTGAAACAACTGAGCATGCGCACATACACATCCACACACATATGAAAACTTCTTGAACAATTACTTTTAACGAGAATTTCATAGTAAACATCATTTGATGTTTGAACTTAACTTATTTAACCTATAGAACCTGAAGCAGTATGTATCCACTGTAATTTAGGATCTCAACCTAAGAACAGACATTTTTAGTTAAAGAATTCTCCATCTTTCCCCCATGACAGACCATGAAAAATGGCCACAATTCCCCACAGATACAACAGAGATGGTATCTGTTGTCTGTCTGAATCTGAACTGGGTTTGTAGTTGGCTTGTCTAATAGATGAGGTAGAAGCCACATTACACTAGTTTGGCACCTGGGCCTTTGGAGGTTCGGCATTCTTTGGCTGGATAATAATGAGGTCCTTCCCACTGCTTTACGTGAACAAGCCTGAGCTAGCCTGTTGGAGAATGAGAACCAGATGGAGCTTCCAGGCATGCCATCTTAGACTAGCCAGTCCTCAGATGCCCAGGTGCTGCCCACAGATGCATAAGTTAGCTCCGCCAAGATTAGTGAAGCCAGTTCCTGATCGGCAGAGCCAGCCAGTTAAGCCCAGCTCAAATTTACAAACCATGTTATCACGAGCTAAGTCAATATTTGCTGTTGGAAGTCACTGAAGTTTTGGGGTAAATTCATAAGCTAACAGCAAAAGCAATTCATAAATTCACAGCAAAAGCTAACAGATATCAACCCATGATCATTTTTTTTTTAATCTGAAAGAGTACATTTTTAGGAGAGTACTGCTGTCTCTGGGCCAAGGTTATCTTATGACTCCAGAGTCTATGTTTGCTGAGAAATGTGAGCTTCTGTTAGATAAAAACATTTACCTTAATGGGATTCCTGTAGAAAGACTGCTTTCCAGAAGATGGGAATGACATGGCAATAATACGCTCTGGAAGTCAAAACATTCACTATTACAAATGTTATAGATGTGAAACAACATATGGGAACTCAATTTACATATAATCAGACTCCTTTTCTATAGAAAAGAATTTTCAGGATTGAGAATGACCAAAGAAAAAGCTAACTAACCCTCAGAATAATCAGCATAACATATGAAAGTATTCACTATTTTGATCATTACACTTAATGTTTCCAAGACTCAAATGGTTCAAGACTTAAGCAACAGATTTGTCTGTTCAAATGGTTGAAGAATTAAGCAATAACTTTAGTCTGGAGCACCCCCTGTGGTTGGAACTCATTTCTTAAACACCAAAGGAAAATGAGAGATCTGGGCTCCAACAACGTTAGGAACTCCTGGGATGTTTTCCAGTGTTCCCTTGACTCAGAAACCTGAGACCTAAAAGCAATGACCTCACCACTAGGGTTCCAGCAAGAGAAGAGGTTTCTCTGAAAACCTTGAGACCAAGGATAACTACTAAAACTTAATAAATTCTAAACCAAACAAATGACTTCAGCTGAAAACCCATGCAACTTCCTATACTATAACCAAGTAGCCCTGATTTGAGATGAAAATTAAGAGTTTTCCATTGTCGGGGTTACACTCCAAATATGTCACTACCGTAGTGGCATAAGTCTTCATGGACAAAGAATGCTTTGCAAGAACATGGCTTAGGGCAAAAACTAAACATATAATTACTCACACACATGAAAAATATGGTGTTAATATAGGCAATCAACAGATAAACTTCACAAACCAGTAACATAAGTGAGGTCTAAGTCAAATCCATCCTTCTTGTACCGCCGTTTGTTTCCTGAAACCTAAGAGTTAATAAGTCATTCACTTGTAATATATAAACATTAAAAAAAAAACAAAGAAGAATATATAGAAATCTACACCCTAAACAGTATTTCCCAAAATACAAACATTTTTTTCTGAAAAGTAAGCATATTTTGCCCACTTACCATCCTTCTGGTCAGCATTTCAAGATGTCTTTTTTGATGAGCCAGATGAAAAACTCTTATCAGAATGACAAGTCTTATAGGTTGTAAAATAATTCTCAACCTAACAATAAATTTAAAAGATCCAGTTTTGCTTTAGAAACAGAGGATTTTGTCAATATAGACTAAGTCTAGAGTGGCAGCTTCTTAACCAAGGGCAATTTTGCATACACCCTCCACCCCACCCCAGCTCCCCTCCTGCCCACCCAAGGCATATTCAGCAAAGTTCAGAGACATTTCTAGTTGTCACAGCAGCCTGTGGGTGGGGGTGCGGGGGGGTGTTGCTACTTGCATCTAGTGGGTGGAGGCTAAGGATGCTGGTTAATACCAATCCACAGGACAGCTCCCAATACTGGGACTTCCCTGGGAGTTCAGTGGTTAAGACTGTGTTTTCACTGCAGGGGAGCTTGGGTTCAACTCCTGGTTAGAGAACTAACCTACATGGTCAAAAGTTAAAAAAAGTTTTTTTTTAAGTTCAATAATCAAAATATCAATAGTGCTGGGTTGAGGAAACTCTAGTTTAAAGAAAAAGTCACATGATAGACTCTCAGAATGATACCAATCTATAAGACTGGGAGTCTTACCAAAAAAACAAGAATGAGAAAAACAGTAATGGAAGTACTGTATACTCATTCATTTTTTATTCATTTAGCATTGACTGAACTGTTATCATATGCTGGCCACTGCTTTGCCATACACTCAGAGGCTTTGCTCTTGGAGGAATTACTTAGAGGTGAAGCCCAGCACCTACTTCTAGTAGGCTGAGGAGGCTCACAAAGTCTCAGCATAGTGGAGGAAGAGGCAGCAGCTTTTGTCTATATTTTTAATATAAAACTGCATTTAACTTAAAAAAATTAAATTCTTAAAAATGAAAAGTTATTCAAAAGCTACTTTTTTATTTAATGGCAAAAGTATTCATGGGTGGTAAGAACCTAGAATCATGAAATTGAGTAATCCTTACGATTGGCTACATGACTGTTGAGGAATGTGTGTATGTATGCTGCTGCTAAGTCACTTCAGTCGTGTCCAACTCTGTGTGACCCCGTAGACGGCAGCCCACCAGGCTCCCCCATCCCTGGGGTTCTCCAGGCAAGAATACTGGAGTGGGTTGCCATTTCCTTCTCCAATGCATGAAAGAGAAAAGTGAAAGTGAAGTCGCTCAGTCTGTCTGACTGTTAGCGACCCCATGGACTGCAGCCCACCAGGCTACTCCGTCCATTGGATTTTCCAGGCAAGAGTACTGGGGTGGGGTGCCATTGCATGCTAAGCCGCTTCAGTTGTGTCCAACTCTGAAACACTACGGACTGTAGCCCGTCAGGCTCCTGTGTCCATGGGATTCTCCAGGCAAGAATACTGAAATGGGTTGCCATGCCCTCCTCCAAGGGATCTTCCCAACCCAGGGGTCGAACCTGCATCTCTTATGTCTCTCGCATTGGCAAGTGGGTTCTTTACCACTAGCACCACATGGGAAGCCCTATGTGTTTGTACAGAAATATCTAAAAGGGCTTTCCACGTGGCACAGTAGTAAAGAATCTGCCTACCAGTGCAGGAGATGTGGGTTTGATCCCTGGAAGATCCCTTGGAGAAGGAAATGGAAATCCACTTCAGTATTCTTGCTTGGAAAATTGCATGGACAGAGGAGCCTGGCGGGCTGCAGTCCATGGGGTTGCAAAGAGTCAGACACAACTGAGTAACTGGGCATACACATACACACACATACATCTTTTTAATTAAAAAAAAACCTTATTTTAAAACATTAAGTACTTATTTAATTATTTAATATGTCTGCTTTCGAAAATGAAATATTCTGGCATACTTCTTACTTCTTTAAAAATGGTACTATTTGTTTCAATGTCATATCCTACAGGATACTAAGAAAATGTGCAATATGTCTTACTTTGAGAAACAATTATGTTCATATATGATTTCTTTACTTAAACCTCAGTGAATGTTTTTAAATAAATACATTTCATTATGACAAAAAGTATGTGACTACTTGACTTAAATTTCTTCACTGCTAACTAATTTAACCAGATCAGCATTTTCTCTAAAATAAGCCTTCTCAAAATAAGACTTCTTTTTAGGTCTGGAAAAGACTTTTTAGACTCTGTTCATAGAACTGCTGGCATATTGGCTCACAGAAGTTAGCTAATGAAGAGAATGACCTTTGAAAACATTTATAACATTAATTCTTTTTGTTTCCCAATTGCCAAGACAAGTCTGACTTTTGAAGAAATTTGTTTGCAAGAAACTCAATAGTTTATCTGCTGGGAAGAAAGAACATCTTCTTATGTGAAACTAGCATTCTTCATATATATATATATATATATATATATATAATATTTGTCTTTTTAAATATATATTATTCCACTCAGAGTCTTGGGCATCTATATTATAAAAATAACAATGCTAAAGATGATTGATTTACTAGTTGTCCTTATTCTACAGTGAAAAATGACATCACTCTACATTCAAATCTACTTCTTAAAGTCAAAGCTACAGATTATTTTAATATGTGAATCCAAATGCTAGCACATATGTATGAAAAATAAAGCTAGCTACAGAATGAAACTTTTGAATGGAATACAGATGGTTACAAAATAAAATTTATTTTCTCTAAAATTTTTCATAATTTAGCTTCTTCTAATATACATAAAATCATCAATCGAATAGCATTTTATTTATTTTCTATTACTGCATAGAAAATTACCAAAAACCGAATAGCTTAGAAGAACACAGTTTTTTTTTTAAGTTAACAGCTTTGTGGGTTTTNATTTTTCATAATTTAGCTTCTTCTAATATATATAAAATCATCAATCGAATAGCATTTTATTTATTTTCTATTACTGCATAGAAAATTACCAAAAACCGAATAGCTTAGAAGAACACAGTTTTTTTTTTAAGTTAACAGCTTTGTGGGTTTTGTGAAGCTTAGGCATGGCATGGTTGGATCCTCTGTTCAGTTTCTCACAAGGTCATCATCAGAATTTCTGCTGGCCTACATTCCTTTCTGGAGGTTTTGGGCAATAATATGCTTCCATGTTCATTCAGGCAATGAGCTTAATTCCTTTTGGTTCTAAGACTGAGGTCCCCTTCTCCCCACTGACTGTCAGTTGGGGATCACTCTCAGTATCTAGAAGCCCCACGAGTTGCTATTAAAATCTTTAGGTCCATTTTTAAAGCCCACAAAGGAGAAGCTATCATGTGTCAAATCTCTCCAGCTTTGAAATTTGACTTCCTTTGTCTCTGATCTAGATCATTGTCATAAGTCATCATCATCATGTCCTCTAAGGGTCAAGTCTCCTTTAGAAAGAGTTCATAAGAGTTCATAAGATAGAAGAGGCAGAGGAACCAGAGATCAAATTGCCAACATCTGCTGGATCATCGAAAAAGCAAGAGAGTTCCAGAAAAACATCTATTTCTGCTTTATTGACGATGCCAAAGCCTTTGACTGTGTGGATCACAATAAACTGTGGAAAATTCTGAAACAGATGGGAATACCAGATCACCTGACCTGCCTCTTGAGAAACCTATATGCAGGTCAGGAAGCAATAGTTAGAACCGGACATGGAACAACAGACTGGTTCCAAATAGGAAAAGGAGTACTTCAGGGCTGTATATCGTCTACCCTGCTTATTTAACTTCTGTGCAGAGTAAATAATGAGAAACGTTGGGCTGGAAGAAGCACAAGCTGGGATCAAGATTGCTGGGAAAAATAACCTCAATAACCTCAGGTATGTAGATGATACCACCCTTATGGCAGAAAGTGAAGAGGAACTAAAAAGCCTCTTGATGAAAATGAAAGAGGAGAGTGAAAAAGTTGGCTTAAAGTTCAACATTCAGAAAAATAAGATCATAGGATCTGGTCCCATCACTTCATGGCAAATAGATGGGGAAACAGTGGAAACAGTGGCTGACTTTATTTTTCTGGGCTCCAAAATCACTACAGATGGTGACTGTAGCCATGAAATTAAAAGATGCTTACTCCTTGGAAGGAAAGTTATGACCAACCTAGAAAGCATATTAAAAAGTAGAGACATTACTTTGCCGACTAAGGTCCATCTAGTCAAGGCTATGGNGTGGCTGACTTTATTTTTCTGGGCTCCAAAATCACTACAGATGGTGACTGTAGCCATGAAATTAAAAGATGCTTACTCCTTGGAAGGAAAGTTATGACCAACCTAGAAAGCATATTAAAAAGTAGAGACATTACTTTGCCGACTAAGGTCCGTCTAGTGAAGGCTATGGTTTTTCCAGTGGTCATGTATGGATGTGAGAGTTGGACTATAAAGAAAGCTGAGCACTGGAGAATTGATGCTTTTGAACTGTGGTGTTGGAGAAGCCAGTTGGACTATAAGGAAAGCTGAGCACCAAAGAATTGATGCTTTTGAAGTGTGGTGTTGGAGAAGACTCTCAAGAGTCCCTTGGCCTACAAGGAGATCCAACTAGTCCATCCTAAAGGAAATCAGTCCTGGATGTTCATTGAAGGACTGATCTTGAAGCTGAAACTCCAATACTTTGGCCACCTGATGCAAAGAGCTGACTCATTTGAAAAGACCCTGATGCTGTGAAAGGATGAGGGCAGGAGAAGAAGGGGATGACAGAGGATGAGATGGTTGGATGGCATCACGGACTCAACGGACATGAGTTTGGGTGAACTCCGGCAGTTGGCGATGAACAGGGAGGCCTGGCATGCTACGGTTCATGGGGTCTCAAAGAGTCAGAAACAACTGAGCAACTGAACTGAACTGAACATAAGATAGACCCAACTATTATTTGAGTTTGATTTCTCTCCTATTATGTTCTGGCTGCCCATGAGAATCAAGGGATATGAGTAGACATCTGTTTTACATTTAAGTAGACATCTGTTAAACTTTCAGTAGCACTTGAGAAAATCCCTCATGTGCTCTGACTGAAAGCCAAAACATTCTGTGGCAAGGAATTTCTAGAAGGGCTAATAGAGTACCATCTCCAAAACTTTGTCAGTGATTCCAATGATTTACAAAGGAAGGGACATCTGGCCCAATCTGAACTGATCAAGAGGACATTCAAAAGAATGTGAGCCCTGTGCTGGGTAACTAGATCCCTAGGAGCAGGCGACTAGGTGAAAGAGGTTGGTTATTCTAGATGGAAGGGATCACATACCTATAGCCACGTAAGACGGGAAGGGGGTGTATTTATGAAATTGCAGAAGTGAGGATGAGTCCTTCCTGGATGTGGTTCTAGTCTGTGTGTTATGCAGTTCAGTCTAATACTACATGGAGGATGGATCTGGGCAAGATGCGGGCAAAGAGATGAGTTAAAATGCTGCTCCAGGGGTCTACGAGCAGTACGACAAGGGCATGGGCACAGGCAGGTCCTGTGCAAGAACACTGCAAGGCCCCACCCTGGCACGGGACCAGGTGGCTCCTAGGGCAGCCAAACTAAGACCAGCTCGACAAGTCTCAGCCTGAGGAGTGGGTGAGAAGCAAGTAGCTGTGACTGGTCAGAGGGCAGAAGTGGGCTATTAGCAAGAAGGATTTGGTCATGACCCTAAATAAAAGCCCACCTCTATACACATCACGTTCCTGACTCAGAACTGCATGGTTCTGGGGAATTAGGGAGAAGGTATGGAAACTTTCAAGTCATAGGAGAGAGAAGGATCCAACAGTTTGGAAAGGTTAGACTGAAACCAGTGAGGAAAGCTGAGAGAGGAAGGTGATAAGGTACATAGAAAAGTCTGTGAAGAGTTTCAGACATCACAATGCTCCTACTTGCAGACTTATACCCTAGATACAAGGATGAAGAAGTTGCTTTGCTGCAACAATAGTTATCTCCAGATTCTCCAAATTCTCAGCACTCTCATTCATGATTTATAATTTGATTGACTATTATAAAGTTGGCTGTTATGGGATTCCAACATGGCTCAGTGGTAAAGAATCCACCTGCCAAGGGGACATGTGGGTTCGATCACTGGGATGGGAAGATCTCCTAGAGAAGGAAATGGCAACGCCCCAGTGTTCTTGCCTGGGAAATCCCTTGGACAGAGGAGTCTGGGAGGCTACAGCCCACGGGCTCACAAAGAGTCAGATGCTACTTAGTGAGTAAACAACAACAATGCAACTGAGTTGGCTGTTATAAATGCATACTAACAACATCTTTTCATTAAGTTTAAAGTGTCAGTGTACCTACCAGGAAAGAGGCCTTAGGAATAAGATGGAGCAATTTCCTAACACCAATAAAGGCAGAGGAGAACCAAACTATATTTATGTCACTTTTACCGTTTATGTAAAAAGAAAAAAAAAATCTGAAAACAACTTTGATTTTATTTCATTTCCTCTAAGAAACTCTCTTATGCCTCCCTAGTATCCCCAAGAAGTAAGAAACAACATCACAGATTTCTTTGCCTGTTCTCCTCTTTCAAAAATTGTTTACATTCTATTTCATTATTTTTAAACATTCCCTGTGATGTGCTAACTAGGTTAGTCTATCACCCTTAATAAAGCCTTGAATTGTTAAAGGTGTATTTCTGAAGCTGAGCAAACAACTAGGTTATGACAACAAAGAAAAAAAAAAAAAAAGAACAGTGCAAGTATTGGATTGCTTCCAGTGAAATATCAGTAAATTGCTTATATTATTCAAATGCTGATTCATACATTAGACATTTTCAAAATATAAAATAATCAAGCTTGAAGAAGACCTATCATATCACTATACATAGCTATATAGCAAGGAAAAATAATTAGATGTCATCTGCAATAAGCACTATTATTTAATATATATTTAATAAAGAATTATTGATTATGTATCACAGGCTGAGATAGGAATACAAGATACAGTATAAATGATCACAAGTTGTCATGGGGTAATTTTTCTGTCTACTTTGGTAGTTCGCTGATGTATTCTATTCATGAAATATTAGACCTCAGAAATATTATCAACTCAATCAAATAAAATGAAGGAGAAAAGATTTTAGGAATTTAAAAGGTAATCTCATGGATGTAACATCTAAGTGCAGCCAATCCCTAATGGGAACTAACCTGGTCTCTGACTACCAGGAACCATAGTCTCTCTCTGTTGGATCACTCTGTATTACCGTAGATTCCTCCACCAGCACCCCATCCACATGGCAACCGTCTCCTAGCACAATCCATTAGGTATCAGAGATTTGGGGTCACCTAGTTTACATTCTAAAGAGTGCAAGACTGATTTCTTACAGGCCGCTTACTGGATGAGTCACCCTTGGGTCAGATACCCATTTCTGATCCAATCAGCAGGTGGAAATTAAGACACAGGACACAGCATGGTCCCCCAGACGTGCTGCTACCAAGGGCCAGTGGTGGGTGAAACAAAATGCAAGATGGAGAATATGCAAAAGTATCCCACAGAAATATCAGGAATATGAATGGAAATTGAACTGTGGTGATGGAGAAGACTCTTGAGAGTCCCTTGGACTGCAAGGAGATCCAACCAGTCCATCCTAAAGGAGATCAGTCCTGGGTGTTCATTGGAAGGAATGATGCTGAAGCTGAAACTCCAGTACTTTGGCCACCTGATGCGAAGAACTGACTCATTGGAAAAGACCCTGATGCTGGGAAAGATTGAAGGTGAGAGGAGAAGGAGAAAACAGAGGATGAGATGGTTGGATGGCATCACTGACTTGATGGACATGAGTTTGAGTAAACTCTGGGAGTTGGTGATGGACAGGGAGGCCTGGTGTGCTGTGATTCATGGGGTCACAAAGAGCTGGACATGACTGAGCAACTGAACTGAACTGAATGGAAAAGGTGATCCGACCAGCAGTGAAGCAATGGGTTTCAAAACAAATGAAGATGCAGATGTCAATTTGACAGTGTTTATGGACCTGAAAATCCTGCAGACAGCTTCTCAGGTGATGTTCACCACTGAAAAAAGCTCCTCTGATATATACAAACCCCTGTATTAAATCGAATACACACTTACAAATATTACTTTTCTCCACATTTTAACCTCAACATCTTCAACTGGCCAACCTTCTGAAAACAATTTCAAGTGGACACAAATTACTTCTCCTTTTTCTTGTCCATCCTGGTTTAGTTAATTTGGATGTTCAGACAAGTCTATGATGAGTTGAAGAGATCACAATGGATCTATATCTGCAGCTCTACATAGCTTAGGTACTCAGATGCTGAAGCAGATATGCTTTCACACACCACAAATACAATTGAAAAGGATATTTCAGAGTAATTTAGTCTAACAACAAATGGTGCAATGATTTCCTTTGAAAGGTAATCATTGTTGAACAAAGAAAAGAACAATGTTAAAAGACTAATGGCAGGAGGCTCTAACAAGAAACATTTCAACTCCAAATTAACCTTACAGTGATAGAATATTTTAGAGCAATGGATTCAAGGATATTTTCATTCCTTGTGGCCGTAGTTGGTTAAGACTCTTAAACTCACATTTCTGCTTCCTGGGCAGAGTGGCCATAGACCCCAAGACTAGGAATACCTGCCCATTATTTCCATTTACGAAGGGGCCATGTGACTAGTTCTCAACAATGGACTGTGGGTGCAGTGATGTAACCAACAATGTAGTTGAACAGAAGGAGAAAGAGTATGGCAGGGTTCTCAAGAGGGAAGATACCTCCCTGAAAATGAGCATGTCAAAACCACAATATAGGACAACATGACAAGAAAGTACAATGCCCTTTTAGAAATTAAAGTCATCTTATAGAGCTTTATTTATGTTTCTTTCACACACACACACTCACACACACTTCTAATTTTAAATATGGAAACATGGTCCTTAGGCAGATAATTTATTTTGTGGTCAAGTGACTAAGTTTTGTTTTTAAATATTTCAAATCTCATACCAACCCATAATTGAATAATCATTCTATCTACAAAATGTTTTCACACACAGAAATTGCATGTGCAGTTGGTGTGTGAGGAGCAATTTTATAATGTAGCATTGTATATTAGCAAACAATGCAAGTTAGATCAAAACGTTCTCTCATTTCCGGAACCTGCAACTCTCGATCATTCAGGAAAAAAAAAGAACCAAACTGAGAGACTGTGACATATCATCTCCTCATTTCCAGCAAACTCACTAAATGCAAAGCCTCCTTTTTGTGTAAAACGACATGTACTTTGCATTCAGGGCAAGTGTGCATTTTGTGAAAAAAGATTCAAGCACAAATCACTTTGGACACCTTTTGAACATCTTAAATCAGGTCGGTTACGGTTCCTTTCCAACATCTGGCTGAGTGTTCTAATGCCACTGCCAGGCTTGTAAGGAGAAGATAAACACCACAATTTCCTTCCACTGGCAATGCAAAGCCCAGTCCCGAGGAGCAGAGTGCCCAGTACCTGACGCTGCTCATGCTGCCNACTTATATGCAGGTCAGGAAGCAACAGTTAGAACTGGACATGGAACAACAGACTAGTTCCAAATAGGAAAAGGAGTACGTTAAGGCTGCATATTGTCACCCTGCTTATTTAACTTATATGCAGAGTACATCATGAGAAACGCTGGGCTGGAAGAAGCACAAGCTGGAAGATTGCTGGGAGAAATATCCATAACCTCAGATATGCAGATGACACCACCCTTATGGCAGAAAGTGAAGAGGAACTAAAAAGCCTCTTGATGAAAGTGAAGATGGAGAGTGAAAAAGTTGGCTTAAAGCTCAACATTCAGAAAACAACGAAGATCATGGCATTTGGTCCCATCACTTCATGGCAAATAGATGGGGAAACAGTGGAAACAGTGTTAGACTTTATTTTTTGGGCTCCAAAATCACTGCAGATGGTGACTGCAGCCATGAAATTAAAAGACGCTTACTCCTTAGAAGAAAAGTTATGCATATTCAAAAGCAGAGACATTACTTTGCCAACAAAGGTCCATCTAGTCAAGGCTATGGTTTTTCCAGTGGTCATGTATGGATGTGAGAGTTGGACTGTGAAGAAAGCTGAGCACCAAAGAATTGATGCTTTTGAACTGTGGTGTTGGAGAAGACTCTTGAGAGTTCCTTGGACTGCAAGGAGAGTCCATTGTAAAGAAGATCAACCCTGGGTGTTCTTTGGAAGGAATGATGCTAAGGCTGAAACTCTGGTACTTTGGTCACCTCATGCGAAGAGCTGACTCATTGGAAAAGACCCTGATGCTGGGAGGGATTGGGGGCAGGAGGAGAAGGGGACGACCAAGGATGAGATGGCTGGATGGCATCACCGACTCAACGGACGTGAGTCTGAGTGAGCCCTGGGAGTTGGTGATGGACAGGGAGGCCTGGCGTGCTGCGATTCATGGGGTTGCAGAGTCGGACACGACTGAGCGACTGGACTGAACTGAAGAAATGAGGAGTCACACAACCGTCACCCAGGGACTCAGTTCCTCGCGCTCCCAAAGGAAAGCAGAATCCAGAGAGAAGAAAGCAGGAAGGGAAGGCAGTCCCCAGGACAGACACCCAGGACCCATCAGACCAAGCGCAAGACTCAAAATGAGAAATGAACATTTCTCAGAACTACTCTTTCCCAAAGATATATAGTAAAGGCCGGCATGGGGTCCGTGCAGAATGTTTGTGTATGTGTATATAAATCAATTATCTGCTTCCCTGGTGGCTCAGATGGTAAAGAATCTGCCTGCAATACAGGAGAACCGGGTTTGATCCCTGGGTCAGGAAGATCCCGTGGAAAAGGGAATGGCAACCCACTCCAGTATTCTTGTCTGGAGAATTTCGTGGACAGAGGAGCCTGGCAGGCTACAGCAGTCCATGGGGGTCGCAAAGAGCTGGACACTCTCCCTTTTACATTTGTTTTCACGTTGTTCCACCTTTGCATTCCCATGGTTTGTTGAGTTCTTCTTGTTATTGTTCAGTTGCTAAGTCATGTCTGACTCTTTGTGAACCCCATGAACCGCCACGCTGAAGGCCTCCCTGTCGTCAGTGGGGGTTACCAATGAATAGGAGAAAATGGAACTCCCACCCCTAGGCAGTTAAAAGAACCAGAACAAAAATATGAAGCATCTTCTGTGTACTGTAATATACACAGTTCAGTTCAGTCGCTCAGTCGTGTCTGACTCTTTGTGACTCCATGGACTGCAGCACGCCAGGCCTTCCTGTTCAGCACCAACTTCCGGAGTTTACTGAGACTCATGTCCATCAAGCTGGTGATGCCATCCAACCATCTTATCCTCTGCCGTACCTTCTCCTCCCACCTTCAATCTTTCCCAGCATCAGGGTCTTTTCAAATGAGTCAGCTCTTCGCATCAGGTAGCCAAAGTATTGGAGTTTCAGCTCATATACAGACAAATATGCAAAACCTAAGGTTGTAAATTACACTGCAAATTGGCTGAGGTCAAAGTGTCTGCCTGCAATGCAGGAGACCTGGGTTCGATCCCTGGGTCAGGAAGATCCCCTGGAGAAGGAAATGGCAACCCACTCCAGTATTCTTGCCTGGAGAATCCCATGGACAGAGGAGCCTGGTGGGCTACAGTCCACAGGGTCACAAAGAGTCGGACACGACTGAGCGACTTCACTTCACTTCAAGGTTGTGCCCATCCTAAAGAAGACACGGGAAAAGCTAGTCTTCCAAACCTCAGCTACAGGGGATTAAGACAAGAGCAGATGACTATTTCCACTGCTACGTCCAAGAGTCAAGAGGCTCAAGTCCCAAGATTGGCACGGTCAGAACTCACGGGAAAGGTCAGAGGGCACTGCCAGGGCCAGCCTGGGTCTGTCTCCCTCCCTGACCTTGGAGCAGGCAGGCACCCCTCATGAGTCCAGCGTCAGCCCTCCATGCTCAGGAAAGGAGAGGGAGAGATCTAGAAGGGTGACAGCCACATTCCAGAGGACGAGAAACCCTCACCCCAAGGCTCTGCCCCTTCCCTCCAAAGTGGGGACTTTCCTGTTCTGTCGCTCAGTCATGTCCAGCACACTGTGACCCCCTGGACTGGAGCATCCCAGGCTTCCCTGTTTTTCACTATCTCCCAGAGTTTGCCCAAATTCATATCCGTTGAGTCAGTGATGCCATCCAACCATCTCACCCTCTGTCACCCCCTTCCCATTCTGCCCTCAATCTTTCCCAGCATCAGGGTCTTTTCCAATGAGCTGGCTCTTCACATCAGGTGACCAAAGCCTTGGAGCTTCAACTTCAGCATTAGCATCATTCCTTCTAATGAATATCCAGGGTTGATTTCCTTTCAGATTGAGTAGTTTGATCTCCCTGAAGTCCAAGGGACTCTCAAGAGTCTTCTCCAGCACAATTCAAAAGCGTTAATTTTTTTGGTACTCAGCCTTCTGTATGGTCCAACTCTCACATCCATACTGGATGACTACTGGAAAAACCATAGCTTTGACTATATGGACCTTTGTCAGCAGAGTGATGTCTCTGCTTTTTATACACTGTCTAGGTTTGTCATAGCTTTCTATAGTTGTATCTGTAAGAGTTGAAACTCGGAGGACCACCTTTATTTCGACACTTAAAGTCACAAGATGGAACTGATGCTTTGCCTTCTGTTAACTTAACACATAGAACAGAGATAAATGATGTGGAGCTTTGAGGTCTGAGACGAAAGTGCAAACAAAAGTCCTAACATTAATCCCCAAGAGCACCCATTAAGAAGAGGGCTGACTGCCTAAAATCTGTGTAATGAAAACGCAGTGAATGTTTCTTAAGTGGAAGAAAAAAAAAAAAGCATTGCTATAGTTTTAATTTTTTAGTGGGGGATGGAATTCCCTGGCTATCCAGTGGTTATGACTCCAAACTTTCAGTAAAGGAAGTGCAGGTTCGGTCCTTGGTCAGGGAACTATGATCCTCCATGCCGTGCAGCACAGCCAAAAATAGAAGAAAAAAAAAAAGTAAGAAAAGGCAATGAATATGTCTTAAATAAAAAAAAAAATCCATTGCTACAATTTTTTTTGTTAAAAAACATCACGTAGTCCTTTTATCCTAGGCACCAGGAACTTCTTAGGCACATTACACACTCTTAACTCATTCAATCTCCCAACAACAACAATAATAACATAATAGTAACAATAATAATTGCGCTAAAGTTTAAATAATACAATTTACACAAAACGTTCATAGGTATGATTTCATGTAGTCCTCAAATAATCCCGCAAGGTATCCGAGTCCTAAACGCTGTCAGATTTTCTACCTGTCTCCTCCAGCTGACGTTCCCACCCAGAAAACTCACAGCTCTAGTCTCTGCCGAAAAGTAAGCTGGCCAAGGGACAGAGGACAACCCAAAAAGAATTCCTCAGGGAATTTCCAGCAGTTAGGACTCCGAGCTTCCACTGCAAGGGGCTGGGTTCAAATCCCTGGTCATGGAACGAAGATCCCACAGGCTGTACCCGTGGCTTAAACAAGACAACAAACAAACAGAAAAACACCCAAGAGAAAACTGAGAGAATTCTCCCTCCTTTAGAAATGTTGGTGTGGAGGGTATAATTTGCTCTTTTCAAGGGAAAGCAGGTAAGTTTAGAGTAAGCTGGACTATCAGGTATTTGCTGAAATTACACAGTTATGTGACTAAACTCACAAGTTTACCTACTGAGGAAGAGACAGACCCACAAAATAATATGCCACAAGTAATAAGAAATTAACAGCTTCACAAAGCCCAGAGATTATTGAAAAGACACACCTGAAGAACCTGGCAACCAGCCCAACCTGGTAACAACCTCAGGCACAAACAAAGACAAAAGGCCAAAAAAAATTCTGAATACATTCCCAGCTCCACGGCATTTTCCTTTCAGACCAAACTAAAAGACGAAAACTGAAACCCAGAGCCCCCTGTGCCACAAGATGGCAGACATGAGCAGAAAAGAAACGAGTTGTGGTTTTCCCATCCAAAGAGTCCCTGAGAAAGGCCCAAATGGAAACAAAGGCTTTTCATCCCAACTGAATACACTGTGCTTTCCAAATACACTCCTGACACAGAAAACAGTGACCTTTTCCCTCCTCGAGTGCAAAGGGTGATAACTTAAGAGACTTGCTGCTGCTGCTGCTAAGTCACTTCAGTCGTGTCCGACTCTGTGTGATCCCATAGACGGCAGCCCACCAGGCTCCCCCATCCCTGGGATTCTCCAGGCAAGAATACTGGAGTGGGTTGCCATTTCCTTCTCCAATGCATGAAAGAGAAAAGTGAAAGTGAAGTCGCTCAGTCTGTCCGACTGTTAGCGACCCCATGGACTGCAGCCCACCAGGCTACTCCGTCCATTGGATTTTCCAGGCAAGAGTACTGGGGTGGGCTTAACACCCTCTAAACTCCAGTGTTCTCCCTCTTCTTTATAGAAACACCAAAAAATAAATCAGTTATACTTGGACAATTTTAATGTGATTTCCAAACCCAAAGTCAAAAGAGAAATAGAAAATGAAAACAGAAATCAAGGATGTCCTTGGTGGTCCAGTGGCTAAGAATCTGCCTGCCAGTGCAGGGGACACGGGTTCGATTCCTGGTCCGGGAAGATCCCGCATGCTGTGGGGCAACTACTAGGCCCTTGCGCTGCAACCAGAAAAGCCCCCGCGATGAGAAGCCCACACCTGCAACCGAGGAGTAACCCCCGCTCGCTGCAACTCAAGACCCAACAAAGCCAAAAATAAATGAATAAGTATTTTTTTAAAAGAAATCAAAATTGAAACCCCCAGCCACACATCAACTGGGGGAAGGGTTCCCATTCTGAAGAAGGGCATCTGAGGGGGTCCCTCCCCACCACACACTCACTCACCTCCGTGGCCGACAGCAGGTAAAGAGGCGTTAAGGCAGGAGCTTGCCTTGGGTCGCAGCTTAGGCCCAGTGTCGTCAGGATCTCCGTAAGGACTTCGTATCTTCTAAAGTTGCTTGATTTGAGCAGGTTAAAATCCTCTTGCGTTTGCACTGCTGGAGAGCTGGGAGGTAGTTCCAAGTGCACCTGAGAGGGAAAAGACAACACTTCATAAATCAGAGGCGCTGAGGGACATAAGGAAAAGCAGTGTCTTTAATAGTTTTTCTGAAAACAGGAACATGCATTCTTCTCATTATCAACACTATATAAACCTGGAACCTGGGCATTTGGAAAAGAGCAACAAGCGGTGAAAAGATTCAAGGGAGCCCATTAAAATCACGGCTGTGGACGAACGGAGAGAGAAATATACACTACCATCTGCCTTCCCTGGTGGCTCAGATAGTGACGAATCTGCCTGCAATGCACAAGACCCGGGTTCAATCCCTGGGTTGGAAAGATCCGCTGGAGAAGGAAATGGCAACCCCCTCCAGTATTCTTGTCTGGGAAATCCCATGGACGGAGGAGCCTGGCGGGCTACAGTCCATGGGGTCGCANCCTTCCCTGGTGGCTCAGATAGTGACGAATCTGCCTGCAATGCACAAGACCCGGGTTCAATCCCTGGGTTGGAAAGATCCGCTGGAGAAGGAAATGGCAACCCCCTCCAGTATTCTTGTCTGGGAAATCCCATGGACGGAGGAGCCTGGCGGGCTACAGTCCATGGGGTCGCAAAGAGTTGGACACGACTGTGCGACTACCATTTCACTTCACTTCACCATGTGTAAAGTACAGAGCCGGTGGGAATTTGCTGTAATGACTCAGGGAGCCCAGACTGGGGCTCTGTGACAACCTAGAGGGGTGGGATGGGGTGAGAGAGGTAGGGAGGCTCAAGAGGGAGGGGACATATGAACACCCCTGGCTGATTCATGTTGCTATATGGCAGAAACCAACACAGTACCGTAAGGCAATTGTCCTTCAGCTAAAAATAAGTAAATTTTTAAAAAAGAACTATGAAACTTTGCCTTAGAGATACTTAACCTATGATTTCTTACTGATGGGGAAAAAAAAATTGTGGCTGTGAAGGCTAAAAAGATCTGCACTAAATAACCATGGATAGTAATTTTCCAGATCCCGAATTTTATCACTGGTCAGTCACAGGACCTCGGACAAGTAAGTCACTTAACATGGTTATAGGACCAAGCATTTAGGAAAATGGATATGCTGAGAACACAAATATAGCTGCTGCTGAACTTAGGAGGGCACAGTGAGTCATGCTTGAAGCTCCTGTTCTACCTACTGGTCCTACCACCTAAGTGCCGGCGATGGCAGTGGCCTAATTCACCTCTTGAAGAGTGTTGGTGATGGGGTGGAAGGTGAAATGGGGGTTCAAGAGGGAGGGAACGTATGTGTTCAGTTCAGTTTAGTCGCTCAGTTGTGTCTGACTCTTTGAGACCCCATGAACCACAGCACGCCAGGCCTCCTTGTCCATCACCAACTCCCAGAGTTTATCCAAACTCATGTCCATTGAGTCAGTGATGCCATCCAACCATCTCATCCTCTATCACCCCCTTCTCTTCCTGCCCTCAATCTTTCCCAGCATCAGGGTCTTTTCAAATGAATCAGCTTTTCACATCAGGTGGCCAAAGTATTGGAGTTTCAGCTTCAACATCAGTCCTTCCAATGAACACCCAGGGCTGCTTTCCTTTAGGATGGACTGGTTGGATCTCCTTGCAGTCCAAGGGACTCTCAAAGACCTGGGGCTTCATGTGTGTATTTAGTTCAGGCTTTGTTGTAAAGTGAAAATTAGAGGAGTTCCGCCCATCAGTAGTCTGCATCTTGGTGTGAAGGAACATACTGGAACTTCCGGCTGCCTTGAACTAGAACTTTCATATCAATGGTCTGTGTCCTGATATGAAGGAATGTTCTAGAACGTCTAACTCTCTTGAAATCTGATTTTAACTGAGCATTAGCGCCTCGACGATGCCAGAATATTGAGTACCAGAAGAGCTACCTGAGCATGTTATTTTCATTTGCTTTTGCCAGGAACAGCTGTGGGTTTCTGTTACCAGCAGAACTCCCAGCTTGATGTTATAATAACATGATAAAAAGCTTAGTGCCAGCCTTCAGGCAACTTAAAATCCTCTCAATCTCCACTCAAGCCTTAACCAGAACAAAAATACTGCCCAAATACCCTGACCAAAACAATGCACTTGTGAAAGTTGAAGCCATTCTAAAAAGGCTCACAGAACTGTCCAGTTCCCACATTTCATCGGGTCAGCTGAGGGCGGCCCCCTTCACCTACGACTGAGCCTGGTGCCCACTACCAGCGGTCCCCAACCTTTTTTGGCACCAGGGATCATCTTCAGGGAAGACAATTTTTCCACGGGGTGTGGGGGGAGGAGGGCAGGTCGGGGATGATTCAAGCACACTGCATTTATTCTATTCTGATTCCATCAGCTCCACCTCAGATCATCAGGCATTAGATCCTGGGGGCTGCGGACCCCTGCCTAAACCACCCTGGAGGAGGGAGAAGGCAGAAGATGACATCCTTTAAGGCATCTGAATCCCACTGCATGTCCTCTACGTTGTTACCCAAGGGTATGCCTCTCCTCTCCAAGGGACAAGGCCAGTGCCGGGACGGACGGTCCGCAAGGCGATGGGTCATGTTTCATCCAGGTGACCATGTGATTGTCCGGAGATTACCTCTTGCAGGCGGCAGATATCAAATGAGCAAGCTCTGTCCTCACCTAGGGCCAGGGCCGGGGGGGCGAGTGTTAATGGTACATGTGCCCCCTGCACTGAGCAAGTACTCTGGGGAGCTGTTACTGAAGTCAATGTCACAGGTGGGAGATGTGGAGAAGGAAGAGGAGAGCTCCCCCTAGGAGCAGGCCTCAGGATTCCAGGAGGTGAAGGAAAGCAAGGACATTGCTTGTGGAGGGTTATTGTCAATTTCAAGATGAGGTGTTTCTGCAATGGAGACGGGTCTTCCCTGGTGGCTCAGAGGGTAAAGAATCTGCCCACAGTGTGGGAGACCTGGGTTTGATCCCTGGGGTCGGGAAGATTCCCCTGAAGGAGGGAATGGCAGTTCACTCCAGTAGTCTTGCCTAGAGAATCCCCATGGACAGAGGAGCCTGGAGGGCTGCAGTCCATGGGGTCGCAAAGAGTTACACGCGACTTCACGACTAACACACACACATGGTGGTGACAAGAAGAGAGGCCACGTCTGCCTCTGTACCTCGCTCTGTAAAAAGGCCACCGAGGCGCATGCTAGCCACACTCACCCTCATGGTCCTCTGCGGTTTGCGACCAATGTCTCACCCTCTGGCTGTAATGATGTTACCACAGCAATGGGCCCATTTCAGTAACTTGGCTTTGTCTAAAATTAAGGCATTTAGACCAGACCCAAAGCTTTAGTCAAAGCTATGGCTTTTATAATAGTCATGTATGGATGTGAGAGTTGAACCATAAAGAAAGCTGAGCACCAAAGAATTGATGCTTTCGTACTGTGGTGTTGGAGAAGACTCTTGAGAGTCCCTTGGACAGCAAGGAGATCCAACCAGTCCATCCTAAAAGAAATCAGCCCTGAATATTCACTGGAAGGAGACTGATGCTGGAGCCGAAGGTCCAACACTTTGGCCACCTGATGCGAAGAGCTGACTCATTGGAAAAGACCCTGATGCTGGGAATGATTGAAGGCGGGAGGAGAAGGGGACAACAGAGGATAGGATGGTTGGATGGCATCATCAACTCGATGGACATGACTTTGAGCAAACTCTGAGAGACAGTAAAGGACAGGGAAGCCTGGCATGCTGCAGTCCATGGGGTCGCAAAGAGTCAGACACGACTAAGCGACTAAATGACAACAGAGAGCCAAACTAACAATGTTCCCGGTCACAGACATGGAGGGGGCGCCACCAGCATCAAGGAGGTGGTGCTGCTAACGGCCCCACCACAGAGAAGGAAGCCATCCAAAATGCCAGCAATGCCATGGTCGAGAAACTCTGCTATGAAAGTAAAACCGCCTCTGCCGTGTGCTGAGCTCAATAAGGACACAGAATATTTCAAATCCATTTCACAAGCTCTACTTGGACACCTTCATGCCCACGTCCTGGTTCATTTGATAATCAAGTGCCTGCCTTAATCCACAGCCTTAAAATTTTTCCTGCATGTCTGGTCAGTAGAGCGGTACACCAAGATTTCCTTTTTCTGTATGACAATGAATGCCCAAGGCATTAACCAGTTCCCTGGCCGTGAGACCACCACCTACTGTGCAGCTGTGGTCTGCCCTTGAAGCCCTCCTCTTACTGGGTTACATCAATGCTCCATTTACTACAAAGATGAAGACTATGAAATTGAACAGGGAAAGAGGAAACTAACCAGCCTGTGCTCGTATTTATTGGTGATCTCGGCGGTATGGTAGTGACACAGGCCTGAGGAGAAAACAGTGACTCTGGCACACAGAGAGTGGAAGTCATTTAAAATCAAAAATGACATTCTAATCCTCTGAATCTCATTTTTGAAGCTGCATCATATTGCCTTTTTTTCCTAGGGCAATGCATGCAGTATCAAATTTTATGACAGTGATGGGGTCAATTTAAATGGTGCAGCAGGCAGATTTGCCATGTAACTCGGAGCAACGGATCGCCACAGTGTCGAATCAATTTTCTAGTACAAGTCTGGGCACCGGGGTGGTAAAAGTCACTACTCAAAGCTGAAATACAGCTCTAGGAAGTCAGGTTTTTAAGTGGATTTTCTGAGAATGCGCAGTTACTATAGTTACCATATTTGTAGAGAAAAAAAGAGGAGCATTTATTAGGCCTCCAAAAACGAATTCATGGGATTTGCAGCCCACATGAAATCAGCCTGGGTTGTACATGCTTATCTGGCCCAATGGTCAGATTTCTTCATTATATGCATCTATAATCTTCATTATATACATTATATACATCTATATACAAAGTATTATCTTAAGAACAAGTGAGTGAACTTTAGAATAGTAAAGAAACCAGTATCTGTCCCCTTGAAGAACGTCTGATCAGAAAACCCAAGAGACTTAATTTGTAGGAGTGCTGGAGAGAGACACAGCATATGAAATGAAAAGAAGCCACACCAAAATAGAAGGCAACAATTCTCTAACTCAAAAAAAGATCCGTATAATAAAACAGATTAAAATCTGTTACACTCATCCTGGGAACCATTCTGGGCAAAAGAGCCACATCTACTTAGTTTTCTCATTAGATCACAAATCCTTAAGGATAAGAGTTCACCTAAACTCTAACAAAAAGGTATTAAAAGATCTGCAGTAAATGATCAGGAATCCTGAAGCAGTCTGTCCTGCTACCTACCATTTGCTTAAACAAACAAACAAACAAAAAGCTAAAAGGGGAACATGGGGGAAAAAAGACAGCTCTGGAGCCAAAGGCACCCCCTAAGGATGGGAAGGNCCTCCTTGTCCATCACCAACTCCCAGAGTTTATCCAAACTCATGTCCATTGAGTCAGTGATGCCATCCAACCATCTCATCCTCTATCACCCCCTTCTCTTCCTGCCCTCAATCTTTCCCAGCATCAGGGTCTTTTCAAATGAATCAGCTTTTCACATCAGGTGGCCAAAGTATTGGAGTTTCAGCTTCAACATCAGTCCTTCCAATGAACACCCAGGGCTGCTTTCCTTTAGGATGGACTGGTTGGATCTCCTTGCAGTCCAAGGGACTCTCAAAGACCTGGGGCTTCATGTGTGTATTTAGTTCAGGCTTTGTTGTAAAGTGAAAATTAGAGGAGTTCCGCCCATCAGTAGTCTGCATCTTGGTGTGAAGGAACATACTGGAACTTCCGGCTGCCTTGAACTAGAACTTTCATATCAATGGTCTGTGTCCTGATATGAAGGAATGTTCTAGAACGTCTAACTCTCTTGAAATCTGATTTTAACTGAGCATTAGCGCCTCGACGATGCCAGAATATTGAGTACCAGAAGAGCTACCTGAGCATGTTATTTTCATTTGCTTTTGCCAGGAACAGCTGTGGGTTTCTGTTACCAGCAGAACTCCCAGCCTGATGTTATAATAACATGATAAAAAGCTTAGTGCCAGCCTTCAGGCAACTTAAAATCCTCTCAATCTCCACTCAAGCCTTAACCAGAACAAAAATACTGCCCAAATACCCTGACCAAAACAATGCACTTGTGAAAGTTGAAGCCATTCTAAAAAGGCTCACAGAACTGTCCAGTTCCCACATTTCATCGGGTCAGCTGAGGGCGGCCCCCTTCACCTACGACTGAGCCTGGTGCCCACTACCAGCGGTCCCCAACCTTTTTTGGCACCAGGGATCATCTTCAGGGAAGACAATTTTTCCACGGGGTGTGGGGGGAGGAGGGCAGGTCGGGGATGATTCAAGCACACTGCATTTATTCTATTCTGATTCCATCAGCTCCACCTCAGATCATCAGGCATTAGATCCTGGGGGCTGCGGACCCCTGCCTAAACCACCCTGGAGGAGGGAGAAGGCAGAAGATGACATCCTTTAAGGCATCTGAATCCCACTGCATGTCCTCTACGTTGTTACCCAAGGGTATGCCTCTCCTCTCCAAGGGACAAGGCCAGTGCCGGGACGGACGGTCCGCAAGGCGATGGGTCACGTTTCATCCAGGTGACCATGTGATTGTCCGGAGATTACCTCTTGCAGGCGGCAGATATCAAATGAGCAAGCTCTGTCCTCACCTAGGGCCAGGGCCGGGGGGGCGAGTGTTAATGGTACATGTGCCCCCTGCACTGAGCAAGTACTCTGGGGAGCTGTTACTGAAGTCAATGTCACAGGTGGGAGATGTGGAGAAGGAAGAGGAGAGCTCCCCCTAGGAGCAGGCCTCAGGATTCCAGGAGGTGAAGGAAAGCAAGGACATTGCTTGTGGAGGGTTATTGTCAATTTCAAGATGAGGTGTTTCTGCAATGGAGACGGGTCTTCCCTGGTGGCTCAGAGGGTAAAGAATCTGCCCACAGTGTGGGAGACCTGGGTTTGATCCCTGGGGTCAGGAAGATTCCCCTGAAGGAGGGAATGGCAGTTCACTCCAGTAGTCTTGCCTAGAGAATCCCCATGGACAGAGGAGCCTGGAGGGCTGCAGTCCATGGGGTCGCAAAGAGTTACACGCGACTTCACGACTAACACACACACATGGTGGTGACAAGAAGAGAGGCCACGTCTGCCTCTGTACCTCGCTCTGTAAAAAGGCCACCGAGGCGCATGCTAGCCACACTCACCCTCATGGTCCTCTGCGGTTTGCGACCAATGTCTCACCCTCTGGCTGTAATGATGTTACCACAGCAATGGGCCCATTTCAGTAACTTGGCTTTGTCTAAAATTAAGGCATTTAGACCAGACCCAAAGCTTTAGTCAAAGCTATGGCTTTTATAATAGTCATGTATGGATGTGAGAGTTGAACCATAAAGAAAGCTGAGCACCAAAGAATTGATGCTTTCGTACTGTGGTGTTGGAGAAGACTCTTGAGAGTCCCTTGGACAGCAAGGAGATCCAACCAGTCCATCCTAAAAGAAATCAGCCCTGAATATTCACTGGAAGGAGACTGATGCTGGAGCCGAAGGTCCAACACTTTGGCCACCTGATGCGAAGAGCTGACTCATTGGAAAAGACCCTGATGCTGGGAATGATTGAAGGCGGGAGGAGAAGGGGACAACAGAGGATAGGATGGTTGGATGGCATCATCAACTCGATGGACATGACTTTGAGCAAACTCTGAGAGACAGTAAAGGACAGGGAAGCCTGGCATGCTGCAGTCCATGGGGTCGCAAAGAGTCAGACACGACTAAGCGACTAAATGACAACAGAGAGCCAAACTAACAATGTTCCCGGTCACAGACATGGAGGGGGCGCCACCAGCATCAAGGAGGTGGTGCTGCTAACGGCCCCACCACAGAGAAGGAAGCCATCCAAAATGCCAGCAATGCCATGGTCGAGAAACTCTGCTATGAAAGTAAAACCGCCTCTGCCGTGTGCTGAGCTCAATAAGGACACAGAATATTTCAAATCCATTTCACAAGCTCTACTTGGACACCTTCATGCCCACGTCCTGGTTCATTTGATAATCAAGTGCCTGCCTTAATCCACAGCCTTAAAATTTTTCCTGCATGTCTGGTCAGTAGAGCGGTACACCAAGATTTCCTTTTTCTGTATGACAATGAATGCCCAAGGCATTAACCAGTTCCCTGGCCGTGAGACCACCACCTACTGTGCAGCTGTGGTCTGCCCTTGAAGCCCTCCTCTTACTGGGTTACATCAATGCTCCATTTACTACAAAGATGAAGACTATGAAATTGAACAGGGAAAGAGGAAACTAACCAGCCTGTGCTCGTATTTATTGGTGATCTCGGCGGTATGGTAGTGACACAGGCCTGAGGAGAAAACAGTGACTCTGGCACACAGAGAGTGGAAGTCATTTAAAATCAAAAATGACATTCTAATCCTCTGAATCTCATTTTTGAAGCTGCATCATATTGCCTTTTTTTCCTAGGGCAATGCATGCAGTATCAAATTTTATGACAGTGATGGGGTCAATTTAAATGGTGCAGCAGGCAGATTTGCCATGTAACTCGGAGCAACGGATCGCCACAGTGTCGAATCAATTTTCTAGTACAAGTCTGGGCACCGGGGTGGTAAAAGTCACTACTCAAAGCTGAAATACAGCTCTAGGAAGTCAGGTTTTTAAGTGGATTTTCTGAGAATGCGCAGTTACTATAGTTACCATATTTGTAGAGAAAAAAAGAGGAGCATTTATTAGGCCTCCAAAAACGAATTCATGGGATTTGCAGCCCACATGAAATCAGCCTGGGTTGTACATGCTTATCTGGCCCAATGGTCAGATTTCTTCATTATATGCATCTATAATCTTCATTATATATATTATATACATCTATATACAAAGTATTATCTTAAGAACAAGTGAACTTTAGAATAGTAAAGAAACCAGTATCTGTCCCCTTGAAGAACGTCTGATCAGAAAACCCAAGAGACTTAATTTGTAGGAGTGCTGGAGAGAGACACAGCATATGAAATGAAAAGAAGCCACACCAAAATAGAAGGCAACAATTCTCTAACTCAAAAAAAGATCCGTATAATAAAACAGATTAAAATCTGTTACACTCATCCTGGGAACCATTCTGGGCAAAAGAGCCACATCTACTTAGTTTTCTCATTAGATCACAAATCCTTAAGGATAAGAGTTCACCTAAACTCTAACAAAAAGGTATTAAAAGATCTGCAGTAAATGATCAGGAATCCTGAAGCAGTCTGTCCTGCTACCTACCATTTACTTAAACAAACAAACAAACAAAAAGCTAAAAGGGGAACATGGGGGAAAAAAGACAGCTCTGGAGCCAAAGGCACCCCCTAAGGATGGGAAGGAAAGTAGCATTTTCCTTTTATCTCTGTTTCCGTTTTCTTTTTACGTGTGTGTGTGTGTGTGTGTGTGTGTCTGTGAAGTCCCTTCAGTCGTGTCCGACTCTTTGCAACCCCACAAACTGTAGCCCACCAGCCGCCTCTGTCCATGGGATTTCCCAAGCCAGAATACTGAAAGAGGTTGCCATTTCCTTCTCCGGGGGGATCTCCCCCACTCAGGGATCAAACCTGGGTCTCTTGTCTCCTGCGCTGGCAGGTGGGTTCTTTACCACTAGCGCCACCACCTGTGTGATAATTTGCCAGAAATCACTTCAAGATCACTTCACTTATTTGAACCTGTGCTTGGCACTTAGCTTTTCAGAGTGACAGATCATAAGGGAATGAAGGATTTACAGGTGTTTTCAACAGAGTATCCCAGCAGCTGGTGCGTGTCCAGGCACATCCCTGACATCAACCACAACATTTTAACATGAGAGACACTACTGTTGGGAATCACCACCCCGAGGTGCTCAATTCCCTTCATTAAATCACAGTTTGAGTTTATTAACTAAAGAGTGTTTAGAGGCAAGAGACTGAACTGACGGATTTTAGAAAGAGTATAACCAACCAGAGGAGAAGCGGGCAGCAGAGGATGAGATGGTTGGATGGCATCACCGACTCAACCAGACATGACTGTGAACAAACTCTAGGAGATGGTGAAGAATAGGGAAGCCTGGCGTGGCTGCAGTCCAGGGGGTCGCAAAGCGTCATCCGAGTGACTGAACAATATAACCAGTATACAGTTTAAAACAAGCAAGTAGCTTTGGCTAACCTTTGGTTAACCAGCAGTCTTTAATTAGACTTAGCTGGTAGAGAATCTGCCCACTATGCGGAAGACCTGCGTTCTATCCCTGGATTGGGAAGATCCCCTGGAGAAGGGAAAGGCTACCCACTCCAGGATTCTGAACTGGAGAATTTCATGTACAGTCCATGGGGTTACAAAGAGTCAGACACGGCTGAACGACTTTCACTTTCACTCTCTCCTCCATCACAAGCCTTTCGGTGAAACAGGATACAAGACAGCCCGCATCTCAACCTGCAACTCACCAGTGGCAAAAATTCCCTGGGCAAGGACAGAAGTTCCCTCCCCAGGCGGCACACAGACCCTTCAGTCACCCCTTCAGGAACCTTCAGGAGCATGTCCCATCAGGAGACCCAGAGACCCAGCCGCCAACCTCCATACCTGGCAGAGAACAGCTTCTCCTCCGTGAGTCCCGAAAGGCACTTGCACCACCAGCCTGTCCCCATCCTCACTGTCCAGGTGGCCGTGGAGCTTGCCAGGGCCGAGCGGCTCCCCAGGCCCCTCCTCGTAAACGCAGCCGCTGCTCAGGACGCTGAGCCTCACCCGGCTCCCATCCGCCTTGCAGAAAACCAAGCTCTGGACCGTGTCCTGCAGCGGGGCCTTGCTGGTCACCCGCAAGCCAGGCAGTGTGAAGGACGACGCCAGGGCCAGCACCTTCCCTCCCTGAGAAAGATAGGCCGTGAACCTCCGGGATAGGTCCTCAGGGATGGGCTCCCCTGTGGCGATGACCAACAGCAGACAGTTGTCCGGCCACGGGTCCCTGAGAGCGCTTTCCGGAGGCAGGTGGTACAGAGTGTAACAGTCCGTGTCCACACAGTCAGCCAGCGCCGATCGGACCTGCTGGAGCCTGTCCTGGCCATCCTGGGAATCAGAGCCCATGTACAGGAGGATGTTGGGGGCCTTGCCCATGACATTGACCCTCCTCCCATCCCTCTCGGCGGGGAGGTCGTCAGCGAGGCCTTCCAAACCACCGCTGTAGTCATATGGGAGATCTGGAATGTTCTCTGCAGAGGCAAACCTGACGGATTCAATAGTGCTGTTCTCAAGCTCCAAACACTCGTGGCAGCTGGACAGATGGAGGGGACAGTGCTCGACAGAGCCCACGCCTCTGTCACCGTCCATGCCCCCAGGGGCCCCGCCTGGCCCCCGTGTGGATACGGAACCCGGAGACTGGAGGTCCTCCATAGTGTCAGGCTCAGGAGGATTCCTCTGAATACAAGATTCGGGGTCAGGCTGCAGGAGCTGGGCTGAGGGGTCTGAGGCCTGACCCTTAAGTTCCTTTAGGGCAGAGTCCTGCAAGTGGACAGCTAAAGGGAAGAGAAAAGACAGCCCATCAACCCTCTGCCTTGTCTCACATCTCAGTGCAAAACCTCGGGGCCTTCTCTGTACCGTAAGACCTCCATTCCACGGAGCTCACATTGCCCTTCAACTCCACGGCCTCTGTGGGACCCACATAACTGTTCCCCACCCCCAACTCCCTGGTTAGAAGGGTACCCCTGACAGTCTCCAGTGAAACTGGAGAATTTCCACACCTTTCCCATACAGATCAGAAAACTTCAGACCCTCGTGTTGATTGGTGAACAGGTGGAGTTTCAGAGGGGTGACTGTGTCCACTTGCTTATAGATTCAGCTGCGTGGGTGTCAATCTTTTATGCAATATTGATACTAAGAAACAAGGCGCAGGGCCTCCCTGGTGGCTCAGCAGTAAAGAATCCACCTGCCAATGCAGGAGACTTGGGTTCGATCCCTGGGTTGGGACGATCCCCTGGAGAAGTAAATGGTAACCCACCGCAATTTTGTTGCCTGGAGAATCCCATGGACAGAAGAGTCTTGGCGGGCTGCAGCCCATGGGCTGCAGAGTCGGACATGACTTAGCGACTATTCCACCAGAGTTGCCCTTAAGTTATACCAAACAAGAGTGCTCAATCATCCTTAAGCTTGTTAATGATGGCATCCTGCTATGATGAACATTTCCCCACGTTACTTACACACGATCTTCTGAGGTATCAGTCCATTAGCCATCTGGAGTCTATCTTCCAGGAATGCCACCCCTAGCTTGCTGAAGTCATCCACACTTGCTTTGGCGATTAATTGATAAGGATCCCCAGGTCGGCAAGCTAACGGCAAACAGCAGTCAGACCACTTCACAATCTGAGATAGAGTGGGCGAAGGAAGGTGAAGAAAGGGTGAGATTTTTCTTCCTTAAAATAACCAGTTACTTTACTTTTCCCTTCAGCTCCCACCACAGTCAAACCCAAAAAGTTACTGCATGTTACATTTTAACATCAAAGTTGTCCTGACTGGAACATTCTCATCTCTCCCTGACAACAGGGCTTACAATGCACTAGACACAACGCTCTCATTTCAAAGGATCACTGAGGGCTTCCCTGGTGGCTCACTGGCAGAGAATCCACCTGCCAATGAAGGACAAACGGCTTCAACCCCTGGTCCAAAAATACCCCACATGCCGAGGAGCAACTAAGCCCATGCGCCACAACTACTGAAGTCCAAGGGCCCTTGAGCCTCTGCTCTGCAACAAGAGAAGCCAGTGCAATGAGAAACCCACACGCTGCAGCTGAAGAGCAGCCCCCACGTGCCACAGCTCAAGAAAAGCCCACACAGCAGCAAAGCCCCAGTGCAGGCAAAACTAAGTAAACGAAATTAAAAAAAAAAAAAAAAAAAGTCATTCAAGTATTGGACTTCCCTGGTGGTTCAGTGGTTAAGACTCTGCGCTTCCAATGCGGATTGGGCTTGATCCCTGGATGGGCAACTAGGATTCCACATCCTTCAGGCACAGCCAATAATAGTAACAATAATTGAAGTCATATACTGCTTTTCAAGGGACTAAAGGGGAAAGGGTCACTCCCCAGACACTGGGAAAACCCTCTCTTCAGTAATAGGAAATAGAACACAGTTAGTCCACAGTATCCATGATGTAAACAGATCATGTTCACATCATGATACATACATACAAACCATACTACAGATTTTCTTAAAGTCAGGTCCAAGCCCCAAGGCAACAGAAGCCCCCTGGGAACACGTGAAAACTCATGTTCCTGGGCACGCTCTCTGTCTGAGCCGGAAGTGTACCCAGGAAGTGAGAGCAGCTGGGACCGACTCTCCAGAGCGCCGGCCTGGTGCAGTGCACACTTCCACCACAAGGGGGCCAGGGACGAGGAGAGACAGGAAAGGGGGACAAAGCTCGGGCCTTAAAGCTTTCTGGCGATCATGAAAGAACTGCAAACTGGAACAGGCAGCAGGGGAGTTCCCTTGGGGCCGGGAGCCTGGCTAAGGAGTCCAAGGTCTGGGTCTGGTTAAACCCAGCTAATCGTTGCTGTCTGTCCTTAGGTTAAGTCTCAGAACCTCTAAAGCCTCTGCTTATTCGTTTATAAAACAGGAATAATGGGGGTACCCATCATGTTACAGGTTCATTATGCTAATGAGATTAAAAGCTAATGTCATGCCCCCAGTTGAAAGCTTGGGACAGAAAATGTGTGTGTTAGTTGCTCAGTAATGTCCGATTCTTTGCGACCCCATGGACTGTAGCCCGCCAGGCTCCTCTGTCCACAGGATTCTCCAGGCAAGAATACTAGAGTGGGATGCCATTCCCTTCTCCAGGGGATCTTCCTGCACTGCAGGCAGATTCTTTGCTGTCTAAACCACCAGGGAACAGAAAAAGTGCTCAGTAAATGGCAGCTGCTATTACTAAATGTTATGAATTTGACTTTAAAAGCAATACTGAATATTTGATTTGCCGTGTGTGCGTGCTTAATCACGTCTGACTCTTTGCCACCCTGTGGACTGTAGCCCAGCAGGCTCCTCGGTCCATGCGATTCTCCAGGCAAGAACACTGGAGTGCACTGCCATTTCCTCTTCCAGGGGATCTCCTGATTCAGGGATCGAACCTGCATCTCCTGTGTTTCCTGCATTGGCAGCTGAGCCACCTGGGAAGACCCACTGAATACAATGGTCCTTCTCTAAGATACCATGAATAATTTCCCTATTTCCCAAAATCTTCTCAAGAATATACTGCCCCTTCTTCCTGAAAACATTTTTTTTAATGCTGTATAAATAAATAACTTTAAAAATCATCTTAAAAGCACTGGAGAATTGATGAGATAATGAACTTCTGAGCCAAATGCCAGGATAAATCCTGAACCTACAGAGATAAGAGGAATTCCCACAAGTCACTTCTGCCCTAAGTATACTTGCCCATCCAGGAAACTTAGGGTTTAAAAGTCAGAGTCCAACAGGCATCAAGACAGACATATAGATCAATGGAATAGAACTGAGACTATAGAAGCAGATGTATATATTTGAAGACAATTGATTTTGGACAAGGTTGCCAGACAACTCAAGGGGAAAGAAAAGTCTTTTGAACAAATGGTGTTGGTAGAACTGGACATCCACATGCAAAGAATGAATATGGACCCCTATGCCAGACCATGTATCGCCAGGTATAAAAATTAATCCACAAGGAATCAAATCCTTAATAAGTGCTAAAACTACAAAATTCCTAAAATAAAACAGATGTCAGTCATCATGATGTCAAATCAGGCACTGGTTTCTCAGATAAGACACCAAAAGTACAAGCGACAAAAGAAAAAATATATATAAACTGGACTTCATCAAAATGTTTATGCTTCAAAGAACACTTTGTGAAAGGACATTGACAAAATGGGAGAAAATATTTGCAAATCATGTAATCATTCAGTGAGAGATCTGTATCCACAATATGTAAAGAATTCCCACAACTCAACAATAAAAAGACAAACATCTAATTTTTTAAATGGCAAATAATCTGAATAAACATTTCTCCAAAGAAAATATACAAGTGGCAACAGCACTTGAAAAGATTCTCAAAATCATTTGTCGTTAAGTTCAGTTCAGTTGCTCAGTCGTGTCCAATTCTTTGCGACCCCATGAATTGCAGCACGCCAGGCCTCCCTATCCATCACCAACTCCCAGAGTTCACTCAAACTCATGTCCATCGAGTCGGTGATGCCATCCAGCCATCTCATCCTCTGTCATCCCCTTCTCCTCCTGCCCCCAATCCCTCCCAGCATCAGGGTCTTTTCCAATGAGTCAACTGTTCTCATGAAGTGGCCAAAGTATTGGAGCTTCAGCGTCAGCATCAGTCCTTCCAATGAACACCCAGGACTGATCTCCTTTAGGATGGACCGGTTGGATCTCCTTGCATTCCAAGGGACTCTCAAGAGTCTTCTCCAACACCACAGTTCAAAAGCATCAATTCTTCAGTATTCGGCTTTCTTCAAAGTCCAACTCTCACATCCATACATGACCACTGGAAAAACCATAGCCTTGACTAGATGGACCTTTGTTGGCAAAGTAATGTCTCTGCTTTTAAATATGCTATCTAGATTGGTCATAACTTTCCTTCCAAGGAGTAAACGTCTTTTAATTTCATGGCTGCAGTCACCATCTGCAGTGATTTTGGAGCCCCCAAAAATAAAGTCTGATACTGTTTCCCCATCTATTTCCCATGAAGTGATGGGACCAGATGCCATGATCTTCGTTTTCTGAATATTGAGCTTTAAGCCAACTTTTTCACTCTCCTCTTTCACTTTTGATTCAAGAGGCTTTTTAGTTCCTCTTCACTTTCTGCCATAAGGGTGGTGTCATCTGCATATCTGAGGTTATTGATATTTCTCCCAGCAATCTTGATTCCAGCTCGTGCTTCTTCCAGCCCAGCGTTTCTCATGATGTACTCTGCGTATAAGGGAGACAAATCCACACCACAATGAGGAGCCTGCCTGATGGCTCAGTGATAAAGAATTTTTCTGCCAATTCAGGAGGCTCAGGTTTGATCCCTGACCTGGGAAGATACTGCATGCCACAGAGCAATTAAGCCCATGTCACAACTACTGAGCCTGACCTCTAGAGTGTGTGATCCTCAACAAAAGAGGCCACTGCAGTAAAAACCCAAATGCCACAATGAGTACCCACCCCCTCCCACTCCTCGCAACTCGCACAGGCGAAAAACAAAAATCAAAAAAAAAATTTTTTTTTAACCACAATGAGGTACTTCATCCTCTACTAGGACAACTACAATTGAAAAGATAGACAGTAGCAAATACTGAGGACGTTGAGCAAGCAAACCCTAATACCCTGCTGGTAGAACTGCGAAACAGCATGCCCCCCCTTAGAAAAGAGTCCATCAACTCCTCGAAAAGCCAAACACAGAGCTTCCTAATGACCCAGAAATTCCACTCCTAGGAATATACTTAAGAGAACTAAAAACATAGTCTGCACACAAAACCTGTACACAAAAGTTCATCACACTCAAAGTGTGGAAACACCCAAAGTGTCCACCTATATTGTGCTAATAAAAGAGTCCATCAACTCCTCGAAAAGCCAAACACAGAGCTTCCTAATGACCCAGAAATTCCACTCCTAGGAATATACTTAAGAGAACTAAAAACATAGTCTGCACACAAAACCTGTACACAAAAGTTCATCACACTCAAAGTGTGGAAACACCCAAAGTGTCCACCTATATTGTGCTAAGTCTAGGAAGCCAGTTACTACAAGGCCACATATTGAATGATTCTGTTTATATAAAAAATCAAAATGGAAGGATCTATAGAGTTCACAAGTTAGATTAGTGGTTGCCAGGGACAGAATCCTGGGGAGTGACTGATGGGAATCAGAGAGGAATGCTGATGGGTATGTAATTTCTTTCGGGGTATGAAAATGTTCCGGAATTAGTGATGACTGCACAGCTACTAAATTGTAAACAAACACTTTAAAAGGATGAAGTTCATGCTATGTGAATTATATCTCAATAAAAAAAAAAAGTCTGGACTCCTCTAAGGTCTAACCCTACTCCACAAAATCTTTATTCCTTACTATTTCACTTCTCTCCTTAAAAGAGAATTCAAATTAAATTTAACTTTGCTCCTTAGGCAAAGAATCATTCTAAAAGCTAAGAAACATTGTCTTAGAGGTAAAAATAATAAACACAGATCTTTATGATCAACAGGCTGAAACCCACTACTCAGACTAGAGTACCTTCAGAAAGAGAAACCTCAGAATTCTCTTTTAGCTTTACATATAGGCTTCCCTCACAATTGCAGGAGTCACAGGCTCCATCCCTGGGTGGGGAAGATCCCCTGGAAAAGGAAATGGCAATCCACTCCAGTTTTCTTTCCTGGGAAATCTCATGGACAGAGGAGCCTGGCAGGCTACAGTCCGTGGGGTTGCAAAGACTCAGACACAACTGAGCACCTGAGCACACACACTGGACTGACTGCCACCTCAGTGCAGGTTCCCCTGGAGGGTGGGTCTGACCCAGACAGGCTTCAGTAGAATTCTGCATTTCAAATACAATACCTTTGATCCCGGATCAAGAGTTGAAGTCTACAATTCAGACAAAGATCTAGCTGATTTCCAGCTCTGAGAATGCAGGAAGGATGTCAGCTCTGGAGAATGAGAAGATAAACGACCACCTCGGTGAGAGCTGACTTTTCTGATGAGGCTGAATGGGAAACAGGAAAAGGAGCAATGCAAGCCCCCTGCAGGAGACTAAAAGCATCTTTGTTCCCAGCATTATGTGGGCCGAGAAGGATGGGAGACGTTCAGCCACTGGAGACCCAGCCCAGGATTTAGGTGTTCAGATGTTGAGGTAGCAGCCTGCTACCAGAGCACCAGCGTGGAGCTGGAGCTCAAAGTAGGCACTTGGTGTAAAAGGAGCCAGCAATCAAATCCTCATGCCCGGGAGGAGAGCCACAGGGGGTAAACAAAGCAAGGGGAAGGACAGGAAATGGCCGGAGAACAATACACACACTCATCCCTGATCAAGTTTCTAAACCCAGCCAGCTGTTTCCTCACCTAAATGCCTTTCCTTTTTCTAGGAACCTGGTCCGTGAGCCACAGACCATGCAAACTCCTCCAGCAGCACCGTGGCCCCATCAAAGGAAAGCCACACGGTCACTAAATGCAAACAGTCCGCTTCCCTTTTGCACTTTGAGATGGAGACAAAGAGGCAGAAAAAGAAAGGGGGAGGTAAACCAAAGGCTTACTACCAAAGATCAAAGCCAAGGAAGCCCAAAACAAAGGGATTTCCTCACCCATGCAGAGCAGAAAGCCCTTCTGAAACTCAAGCTCACAACTTGAGGCTACAATGATCACAGCAAAGGCAGTGATGTGTCTTCTCCACTCAGTTCAGTTCAGTCGCTCAGTTGTGTCCAACTCTTTGCGACCCCATGGACTGCAGCACGCCAGGCTTCCCCATACATCACCAACTCCCGGAGTTTACTCAAACTCATGTCCATTGAGTGCGTGATGCCATCCAACCATCTCATCCTCTGTCGTCCCCTTCTCCTCCTGCCTTAAGTCTTTCCCAGCATCAGGGTCTTTTCCAGTGAGTTAGTGCTTTGCATCAGGTGGCCAAAGGATTGGAGTTTCAGCTTCAGCATCAGTCCTTCCAATGAATATTCAGGACTGATCTCCTTTACGATGGACTGTTTGGATCTCCTTGCAATCCAAGGGACTCTCAAGAGTCTTCTCCAACACCACAGTTGAAAAGCATCAGTTCTTCGGCTCTCAGCTTTATTGTCCAACTTTCACATCCATACATGACTACTGGAAAAACCATAGCTTTGATAGACGGAGCTTTGGTGGCAAAGTCATGTCTCTGCTCCACTCACCTCAACACAAACGTGCACACGGAAGGGGATCCTGCGGCCAAGGACGCTGGATTAAACCCTCTTTAGTGAACTGTCCTTCCCAAGGCTGCCTGCAGTGGGTGCTAAGGCGAAGCTCTGCAGCTAGTTGGAGGATGGGAATCTTAACAACTAGTCAGGTGATGGTTCATCTCATATGCCAACTGGGCTGGGCCACACTATCTGGATATTTGGCCAAACATCATTTCAGAGGTGACTGTGAAGATATTTTTCAGATGTGGTCAACATTTAAATGATTTCACTTCGAGTAAAGTATATCATCCTCCTGTAACACAGGTGGGCCTTGTCTAATCAGCTGAATGTCCTACAAGAAAAAGACTGCGGTTCCCGGAGGAAGAGGGAATTCTGCCTCTAGACTGCCTTCAGACTCAACGTGCAATATCTATTCTCTAGCAGTTTCCAGCCTCTGACCTACCCTGCAGATTTGGGACTCCCCAGACTCCACAATTGCGCTTCCCTAGTGGCTCAATGGTAAAGAATTCACCGGTAACGCAGGAGACGTGGGTTTGATCCCTGGGTGGGGAAGATCCCCTGGGGAAGGAAATAGCAACCCACTCCAGTATTCTTGCCTGGAAAAAATCCCAAGGACAGAGGAGCCTGGCTACAGTCCAGGGAGCCGATGCATAAGCACAGACTCCACAATCACGTAAGCCAGCTCCTTAAAATAAACCGCTTTCTGTCTGTCTTTCTCTCCTTTCCCCCATTACTTCTTTGTCTCCCTCCATCCCCTATATATGTGTGTGTGTATAACGTGCACACACACACACACACACACACACACACCCTATTCTGTTTCACAAGAGAACTCGGATAAATACCAGTTACCGTTACTGAGCCTGGGCAAGACCAACGTCACTGCTTCAACACTGCTAATTTCTTGGCTCTCGTTTCTCTTCTCCCAAATCAGTGTAATTACATGTTGCTGCTAAGTCGTTTCCATCATGTCCGACTCTGTGCGACCCCATAGACGCCAGCCAACCAGGCTCCTCTGTCCCTGGGATTCTCCAGGCAAAAATACTGGAGTGGGTTGCCATTTCCTTCTCCAATGCAAGAAAGTGAAAAGTGAAAGTGAAGTCGCTCAGTCGTGTCCGACTCTTCGAGACGTCATGGATTGCAGCCCACCAGGCTCCTCCGTCCATGGGATTTTCCAGGCAAGAGTATTACAGAGGGGTGCCATTGCCTGCTCCTAATTATATGTTAGGTTTTTTAAACATCTAGTAATGAACGGATTGAAAGAGGCTAGACACACAAAGATCTGAAGATCTGAAACCAGGACAGTCAGGGGAAGAGGTTATTTCCTACTTTCAGTTACTCTCCGTGCCTTTAGAGTTTGGGACCAGAAAGGATATGGCAGGACTACAGAATTTGTTTTCACTCTCTATTTAGCAAGGTACTATGACATGCGGTGCTTTTAAAAGAAGGGGATTGGAAAACCAGGCCAACAGTATCAGGGATATGGTAAGTCCACCCACAACAAGCTACAGCTGAAATGATAGTGACCCTGATGAGACTTAAGATGGATCTGCAAAACCATAACCAACCAGAAAACTCAGTGGAAAGGGTGGTCTAGGTGTTCCAATTTGCTGAATAACTGAGAGCTAATCAGAAAATACCCTTGTTGCTATAACTTTTTTTTTTTTTGGCCACACCACAGAGCATGCAGGATCTCAATCCCCTCATCAGGGGTCAAATCTACACCCCCTACAATGGAAAGTTACAGTCTTAACCACTGGACGGCCAGAGATCTCCCTGTCATAACCGTTTTCTATTATATGTGTTATTTAGAAGCCTGATAAGCATGTGAGGCCGAGCATCTACAGGATACAATATTCAGTTCAGTTCAGTCGCTCAGTTGTGTCCGACTCTTTGCCACCTCATGCATGGCAGCACGCCAGGCCTCCCTGTTCATCACCATCTCCCGGAGTTCACTCAGACTCGTGTCCATCGAGTCCGTGATGCCATCCAGCCATCTCATCCTCGGTCGTCCCCTTCTCCTGCCCCCAATCCCTCCCAGCATCAGAGTCTTTTCCAATGAGTCAACTCTTCGCATGAGGTGGCCAAAGTACTGGAGTTTCAGCTTTAGCATCATTCCTTCCAAAGAACACCCAGGGTTGATTTCCTTCAGAATGGACTGGTTGGATATCCTTGCAGTCCAAGGAACTCTCAAGAGTCTTCTCCAACACCACAGTTGAAAAACATTAATTCTTCGGCACTCAGCCTTCTTCACAGTCCAACTCTCACATCCATACATGACCACTGGAAAAACCATAGCCTTGACTAGACGGACCTTAGTTGGCAAAGTAATGTCTCTGCTTTTGAATATGCTATCCTGGTTGTTCATAACTTTTCTTCCAAGGAGTAAGCATCTTCTAATTTCATGGCTGCAGTCACCATCTGCAGTGATTTTGGAGCCCCCAAAAAATAAAGTCTGACACTGTTTCCACTGTTTCCCCATCTATTTCCCATGAAGTGATGGGACCAGATGCCATGATCTTTGTTTTCTGAATGTTGAGCTTTAAGCCAACTTTTTCACTCTCCTCTTTCACTTTCATCAAGAGGCTTTTTAGTTCCTCTTCACTTTCTGCCATAAGGGTGGTGTCATCTGCATATCTGAGGTTATTGATATTTCTCCCGGCAATCTTGATTCCAGCTTGTGTTTCTTCCAGTCCAGCGTTTCTCATGATGTACTCTGCATATAAGTTAAATAAGCAGGGTGACAATATACAGCCTTGACGTACTCCTTTTCCTATTTGGAACCAGTCTGTTGTTCCATGTCCAGTTCTAACTGTTGCTTCCTGACCTGCATACAGATTTCTCAAGAGGCAGGTTAGGTGGTCTGGTATTCCCATCTCTTTCAGAATTTTCCACAGTTTATTGTGATCCACACAGTCAAAGGCTTTGGCATAGTCAATAAAGCAGAAATAGATGTTTTTCTGGAACTCTCTTGCTTTTTCCATGATCCAGCGGATGTTGGCAATTTGATCTCTGGTTCCTCTGCCTTTTCTAAAACCAGCTTGAACATCAGGGAGTTCACGGTTCACATATTGCTGAAGCCTGGCTTGGAGAATTTTGAGCATTACTTTACTAGCGTGTGAGATGAGTGCAATTGTGCGGTAGTTTGAGCATTCTTTGGCATTGCCTTTCTTTGGAATTGGAATGAAAACTGACCTTTTCCAGTCCTGTGGCCACTGCTGAGTTTTCCAAATTTGCTGGCATATTGAGTGCAGCACTTTCACAGCATCATCTTTCAGGATTTGAAACAGCTCAACTGGAATTCCATCACCTCCACTAGCTTTGTTCTTAGTGATGCTTTCTAAGGCCCACTTGACTTCACATTCCAAGATGTCTGGCTCTAGATTAGTGATCACATCCTCATGATTATCTGGGTCGTGAAGATCTTTTCTGTACAGTTCTTCTGTGTATTCTTGCCACCTCTTCTTAATATCTTCTGCTTCTGTTAGGTCCATACCATTTCTATCCTTTATCGAGCCCATCTTTGCATGAAATGTTCCCTTGGTATCTCCAATTCTCTTGAAGAGATCTCTAGTCTTTCCCATTCTGTTGTTTTCCTCTATCTCTTTGCATTGATTGCTGAAGAAGGCTTTCTTATCTCTTCTTGCTATTCTTTGGAACTCTGCATTCAGATGCTTATATCTTTTCTTTTCTCCTTTGCTTTTCGCCTCTCTTCTTTTCAGTGCTATTTGTAAGGCTTCTCCAGACAGCCATTTTGCTTTTTTGCATTTCTTTTCCATGGGGATGGTCTTGATCCCTGTCTCCTGTACAATGTCACGAACCTCATTCCATAGTTCATCAGGAACTCTATCTATCAGATCTAGGCCCTTAAATCTATTTCTCACTTCCACTGTATAATCATAAGGGACTTGATTTAGGTCATACCTGAATGGTCTAGCGGTTTTCCCTACTTTGTTCAATTTAAGTCTGAATTTGGTAATAAGGAGTTCATGATCTGAGCCACAGTCAGCTCCTGGTCTTGTTTTTGTTGACTGTATAGAGCTTCTCCATCTTTGGCTGCAAAGAATATAATCAATCTGATTTCGGTGTTGACCATCTGGTGGTGTCCATGTGTGGAGCCTTCTCTTGTGTTGTTGGAAGAGGGTGTTTGCTATGACCAGTGCATTTTCTTGGCAAAACTCTATTAGTCTTTGCCCTGCTTCATTCCACATTCCAAGGCCAAATTTGCCTGTTACTCCAGGTGTTTCTTGACTTCCTACTTTTGCATTCCAGTCCCCTATAATGAAAAGGACTTCTTTTTTGGGTGTTAGTTCTAAAAGGTCTTGTAGGTCTTCATAAATCCGTTCAACTTCAGCTTCTTCATCATTACTGGTTGGGGCATAGACTTGGATAACTGTGATATTGAATGGTTTACCTTGGAGGTGAACAGAGATCATTCTGTCGTTTTTGAGACTGCATCCAAGTACTGTATTTCGGACTCTTTTGTTGACCATGATGGCTACTACATTTCTTTTGAGGGATTCCTGCCCGCAGTAGTAGATATAATGGTCAGCTGAGTTAAATTCACCCATTCCAGTCCATTTTAGTTTGCTGATTCCTAGAATGTCGACGTTCACCCTTGCCATCTCTTGTTTGACCACTTCCAATTTGCCCTGATTCATGGACCTGACATTCCAGGTTCCTATGCAATATTGTTTTTTACGGCATCGAACCAAGTGATTACTATCTTTATGTGTTTCATTTTATTCCCTGTCTGTTAAAATAAATGAGCTTCATTGTTTTTCATCCAGGTGTACTAAAGCTAAAGCTCTTTTCATATCTACAAAAAAACTGATTTAAAAAATAAATGCAACTGTTTAATAATACCTATTGGATGTCTTTTCAGTTAAACCTGGGAACAGTTGGGTTTTACCGGACCCAATACAGCTCAGCCATGCTGGAAAGTTTATTACCAGGTATTCGCGACCTTTCTCTGCCCCCAGTGGATCGACTTGGATTACAGAATGATCTCTTCTCCTTGGTGAGCCTCAAATAGTATGATGGATTTTGTTGATTAAATGGTTTTGTTTTTCCTGGAATGGCTGACTAGAACATAATTAGAAGAATATAGTTCTTCCTTAGAGTTGCATGCCTTTGGGACTAAAGAAAATGACTAATTATTAATTGATATGCAAGATTGAACCTGTATAATTTTCCAGAAACAAATCTCACTTTCTTAAGCCAGCTTTTTGCAACTGTACATAAACGATCATTTGTAAGGAATAAATTCTTTTCAATAGACATAGATATGAACCTTGAAGAGATTTCTCTATTGATGTTTTTTTTTAAAATAATTCAGAGTGATTTATATTTTTCTAAAATAGTGGTTGTACTTTGCTGGGAGACTCTAGAATTTTTTAAACATTCCATTACTATTCAAATTATCATAGCCCATTATCTTTCTAAAATGATATTTTATATTTAGCTTTGTTCAAGAAAAAATTTAAAGGAACACTTAGTAGTATTATCTTTATAAGTCCAAAACATAGGTTAGATAATTTCTAGATGTCTTTGTGATAAAATTGTGAGATTCCGCCTAATGTTCCTTTAATTGGACTTGAAATTTTCATTCCGGTCTATAGTAACTGGTTTTGGATTCCTCCTTTGTATAAACACAGATTAGCATTGCTCACATCTGTTGAGCTCATTGCTTAGAGAGACCTGTCCCACGAGAGTGGTGTGTTTGTGCACTTGGCTGCTGTAACAGAAGTTCTTTTTCCTAACTCTGTTAGTTAATTCTGAAAGGGATGAATTTGTAGTACCTTCCAGTTTGTCTTCTTTTAGAAATGAGTAAAAGACAGGCTGAAGTTGACACAGTTTGCAGCTCCAGTTTTGAAAGCGCCTCTGTCAAAAACCAAAGCCTCAACTGTTTTTATACCTTTTCTGACAGTATGAAAATTTTCAAAAGACAAACAATACCAAGACCCTAGAAACTGAATAGAAATAGGAAGTTAACTGTTTTCTTTCTTCTTTGTTCTTTCTAAATTGGTGAAATTTTAACATTTTTTAAAAGTAGCTATTTTATAAATAGCAAAAAAGTAAGGAATGTTGTCATAATAGAGTTTTTATTTTATAAAATTCTACAGTGTTCTGAACTTACATAGTCTAGTCTCTTCCCTAAGGGATGACTAATTAGCAGAAGACAATGCCAAAAATACATGCTGTGCTTTGTGTTTTGTTTTGTTTGAAGACTAGACTGATTTATATTTTTTCCTATCCCAGGCTCGAGCTGGAATCATTAGCACTGTAGAGGTTCTAAAAGTCATGGAGGCTTTTGTGAATGAGCCCAATTATACTGTATGGAGCGACCTGAGCTGTAACCTGGGGATTCTCTCAACTCTCTTGTCCCACACAGACTTCTATGAGGAAATCCAGGAGTTTGTGAAAGATGTCTTTTCACCTATAGGGGAGAGACTGGGCTGGGACCCCAAACCTGGAGAAGGTAATGAATGTACTGAATGCGGGAAGAACTGATCAGAAATTGGTCCTTTTTAACTCAGCTGTCCATTGTTGTTCAGTCGCTCCGTCATGTCCGACTCTGCGACCCCGTGGCCTGTAGCACGCCAGGCTTCCCCGTCCTTCACCATCTCCTGTAGCTTGCTCACACTCGTGTCCATAGAGTTGGTGATCCCATCCAACCATCTCGTCCTTTGTTGTCCCCTTCTCTTGCCTTCAGTCTTTCCCAGCATCAGGGTCTTTGAGTCAGCTCATTAGAAAACTTAGCTGTGGTTAACAGTAACATCATCTTTGTATCTACTGGACATTACTATGTATTCAGCTAACTAGGAATTAAGACTTAAGACTTTTAAGCCTCCTGGTGAATTTATATGGGTAACCAACATGAAAACGGTGGTATGTATATTTGTTGCTAAATATGATTTACGCACAGAGCAAATGGTGGAAATAAGTCTTTTACAGAGTTCCAAAGGCCCATTTTTAGTCAAGAAAAGCTAAAGGGGATTTTGGATTATTTTGTTGTTACCATAAATACCAGACACCTATGTACAACCTGAAATGGTGTTGAGAGACACAGAGGCCAGTTTTCTGAATTAAAGGAGTTATTTGCTTTCTACATGTGTTCTCTTTATTTCTGTAATCATGTGTTTATTCTTTTGCTGTCATGTAAGTGTTAGGAATAGTGAGTATAGGCTTTAGATATATTTTCTACCATATGCTAATAACTGAAGGTTGTATTTTCCCTTGCCCTTCTTGTTCTGGGAGTCTTTTGCAATAAGAATAATAGTAAAAATTGTCTAGAGCTCTACATCTTTCTTTCACTGATTCAGCAAGCACTTATGCACCCAGTAAATACCAGGTACTATACTAGGAGCTTGGGCTTCCCTGGTGGCTCAGAGGTTAAAGCGTTTGCCTCCAATGCAGGAGACCCAGGTTCGATCCCTGGGTCGGGAAGATCCCCTGGAGAAGGAAATGGTAACCCACTCCAGTATTCTTGCCTGGAGAATCCCATGGACGGAGAAGCCTGGTAGGCTACAGTCCATGGGGTCGCAAAGAGTCGGACACGACTGAGCGACTTCAATTCAATTTCACTTCATACTAGGAGCTGGTGGTATAACAGTGAATAAAACATTGCCCTGTGTGGCTTACATTCTAGGGGAAGACGCAGCAAACAATTCAATAGATAATATTTTTGGTAGCAGCAAGTATCATGAAGAAAAAGTTTAGGGAAGGTAGGTCAGTAGTAGGAGTAATAAGCCACTGTTTTGTAGAATAGAGAGTGGACGGGATATTTCAGCATAAGCCGAGACCTGTAGAAGAGAACTGTGAGGCTACGTAGTGGGGAAATGGTCCAAACAGAAAACAGCAAGTACAAGAGACCTGAGATAGAGGCATGCTTAGGTGCTCAAGGAGTAACATGGAGGCTGGTAAAGTCAGGACAGAGTAAGTGTGGGAGAGAGGAGGGCGGGAGCAGAGCAGCTCCAATAAGACCTTTGAGACTTTCACATTTAGTGGTATGAAAAACTCATTTGGAAGTCTCAAGCCGAGGAACATGACTTGATTTACTCAGCTGTGTGAAGAACAGGCTGTAGCGGGGGAGGCAAAAGAGGAAGCAGGGAGACAAGTTAGAAAGCTGTTTGAGTAATGCATCTGGGTGCTGCCTGTGACTAGCATTTGCAAGTAGTAAATTCTGGGTATGTTTCGAGGGTGGAACTAAAAATACTTGGTGGTGGCCTGACTGTGTGGTGGAGAAAGAGGGGAGTCATGAAATTTTGGCCTGAAGAACTGAAAGCGTGAAGTTACCATATACAGAGACAGGGAAAACTGTTGTAGAAGCAGGTTTGGGTGCAAAAGGGAATCAGGAGTTTCGTTGAGGTCCTTTTAGACATCCAAGTAGAGAGTACCATGCTTAGAGGTGCAGGCTGAGTAATACATTTAGTGCGTAGATGGTATTTACAGCCATAAGATTGGATGAGATCACCTATGGCTTGAGTGTAGGTGGAGAAAAGAGGTGTGAGGACTGGATCCTTGGGCAGTTCAGGATTCAAAGACTGGGTAGAAGAGGGGGAATCAGCAAAGGAGACTGACTGGCCAGTGACGTAGGCGAGTTAGGAGGAAGAGGAGTGTCGTAGCAGCCTTAAGCAGTAGAGGGGGAAGAGCGATCAACTGTGCCAATACTGTCCCAAGTCAGGCAGATGCTGAGGAGCTGACGGTTACATTAGCTGGGTTCTGTGGCATGGTGGAAGTCCACCAGGACTTCCCTTCCTCAGGTGGTAAAGCATCTGCCTACAGTGCGGGACACACAGGTTTGATCCCTGGGTTGGGAAGATCCTCGGGAGAATGAAATGGCAACCCACTCCAGTACTCTTGCCTGGAAAATCCCATGGACAGAGGAGCGTGGTAGGCCATAGTCCGTGGGATCACAAAGAGTTACACACGACTGAGCAACTTCACATGGCATGGTGGTGAATGACACCAGAATGGAAGGAGAGGAAAAGGAGACAGCAGTTTTAGACAACTTTTTAGAGGAGTTTTGCTAAAAAGAAAATCAGGTAAAAGGAACTAGAGAGATGTGAGACCAACTAGGCACTTTGTTACAGTGGGAAATTTTATAATATGTCTTTGTTGATGAAAATGATACAGTAAAGAAAAATTCATGATATGAAAGAGAGAGGTAGCTGCTGGAGTGATGGCTAAATACTTGAGAGGAGTTGGCTTTAGGTTGTAAAACAGCAGATCCATAAGAACAAGACAGGAAGTAGATGGACACAGATGGAGGTAAATTGATGGGTGTTGCACTTTTCTTTCATGATGATAATATGTGAGACTTCAAGGGCTCAAAAACACCGTTTTGAAATAGGGAGAAATGTCTTCAGTTTTCCAGATGGAAGAATCTAACATAGCAAAATAATAAAGATACTGCATCAACACAGCAAATCAGCACCAGAATTACAAATTGGTTCTTTTAAGAACCTTAACTAGTCTCTAGTTGTGCTGTCTATTGATTTCTTATGGCTTCCTTAACCCTTTTATGGAGTTAGTTTAAATACCGCAGAACGTGTAAGTTCAGCTCAGTGACTGGACAAGTGCATGCCGTTCAGTCCCCACAGGAGGGTGCCCTGAGGCTACTTCCCATGCGGTTCCTGCCACCCCTACCCTTCCACCCCCGGCAGGCAAACGCTGTTCTGACTTCTTTCACCCTAGATTAATGTAGTCTCTTCTAGAACTTTATATAAGTGGGATCATAATACATATTCTGTTATCTGGCTTCTCAGTATAATGTTCTAGAGATACATATAGGTTGTTCATTTCTTTTTATTGCTGAGTGGTATTTCATTGTATGAATATATCACAATTTATTTGTCTGTTGTGCTGTTGGAATCTTACCAGTTTGTGTGCTAGTATTAACTTTTTTTTGAGATATAATCAGTATACCAAAAAATGCACCCTTTTAAATACACAGTTCCGTCTTTTCTCACAGGGTTGTACAACTACCACCACCACCACTGTCTTAATTCCAGAAAAGTTTCTTTACACTCAAAAGAAGCTCCATACCTGTTGGCAGTTACTCTCTATTCCCTGGCAACCCAGTCTCAGGCAACCACTAATCTGCCTAGTGCCTCACAGATCTGCCTGTTCTGACATTTCATATCAATGGAATCGTACTCTGTGTGGCATTTTTTATTTGGCTTCTTTCACTTACTACAGTATTTTCAAGGTTCACCCGTGTTACAGCATGTATCAGTACTTCCTTTTTATAGTCAAATAATATTTCATTGTATTGCATGATTATACTACATTTTCTTTGTTCATTCATCAGTATATATATGCTTGGATTGTTTCTACTTTTTGACTGTTATGAATTCATTTCTCCAGATTGGAACTGCTGGGTCATACTCTGTGTTTATTAACCTTCTGAGGAATTACTGGACTTTTTTTTCAAAGTGCCCACACCATTTGACATTCCTACCAGAAGTATATGAGGGTTCTAATTTCTCTCCATCCTGGCCAACACTTGTTAGTCTTTTTTATTTTAGCCATCCTAATTGGTATGAAGTGGCATCTCATTGTGGTCTTGATTTGCATTTCCCTAATAGCTAATGGTATTGGTTTCATGTGTTTATCAGCTACCTGCGTATCTTTGGAATAATCCATCAGATTTTTATTTTAAAAATCTAAGATTCCAATTTAATCTCCCTGGCGTACTAGTTCCGTATGTGGCCTTCCTCTAAATTTTGGGTCAAAACTGTATGATCTAAGTGTATTCCTTCCACACATAATTCTTATTGGTGTAATTACCTAAATGGAGAGAATGTTTAATAAATATTTAAATAGATAACAGTTGGCATTTAATAAATATTAAACACAGTTGGCATAGACAGAGTCAGCGTATTTGCTTATCTTAGTGTGTTACGTACTTCATTCTCATTATTTGATAAATTTAAATCAAGTGTTCTCTCAAGTACTAAGATAATTGATTTTGTTTGTTAAAGATTGTAGGCATGGTCTAACACAACTATACAATATCCAGGTGGCATATTTGTAAAAAATAAGCTTTTTAAGTAGTTCTGTATCTCTTTTACTTCTCTACCAGGTCACCTAGATGCACTCCTGAGGGGCTTGGTCCTGGGCAAACTAGGAAAAGCAGGACATAAGGCAACATTAGAAGAAGCCCGTCGTCGGTTTAAGGACCATGTGGAAGGGAAACAGATTCTCTCCGCTGATCTGAGGAGTCCGGTAGGTTTTTTTAATAAAGTACTTTGATTTCTAGGTGTCTGCATCATTCTGTGTAGTGTGGAATGTATTTAATAATAACCAAAAATGACCTAAAGAATCTGCTTGCAGTGTAGGAGACGTGGGTTTGATCCCTAGGTTGGGAAGATCCCCTGGAGAAGGGGATAGCAACCTACTCCAATATTCTTGCCTGGGAAATTCCATTGACAGAGGAGCCTGGCAGGCTACTGTCCTTCAGGTGGAAAAGAGTCAGACACGACTCTGATTAAACAACGAAAATGACCTGAGTATTGACCTACAAATCATGCCTAATTCTCGTAATACACACCATCTAGGGAGCCTGTTGGCAACATCTCGTTTGTGTAGTCTCTCAGTCCGCACTAGGGTACTAAAAGGTACTAAAAGGTATCAGTGCACAGTCTCCTGTGCTCTGCTGTTACTACCTGCCCTCTACCCTTCTGGTTGTTCAAGTGGGCTCTTAGATTGTTGCCATAATTTGTATGTAATATCCACATGATTTTTTTTACTTGCTTTCTGTCTTAACATTAGAATATTTGGAATAAGTTACATATAATCAGATTCCTTCTTTTTTGTTCCTGTATTCTCTTGTAGGTCTATCTGACTGTTTTGAAGCATGGTGATGGCACTACCTTAGACATTATGCTGAAGGTGAGTAAATTTGGAAAGGGCTCCTATTTTCTGCTTTTGAAGTTGAATTGACACAGAGAGTATGACCTTGAATGGTTAAAAAAAAAAGTCCTAACAAAAGAAATACATGCTGATTTGCATACTGTAGGCATGCATATATTTAGGAAGCTATAGGAGAAATATCTGGAGAAGGCAGTGGCAATGCACTTTAGTACATCTTGCCTGGAAAATCCCATGGATGGAGGAGCCTGGTGGGCTGCAGTCCAGGGGGTCGCTAAGAGTCAGACACGACTGAGTGACTTTACTTTCACTTTTCACTTTCATGCATTGGAGAAGGAAATGGCAACCCACTCCAGTGTTCTTGCCTGGAGAATCCCAGGGATAGGGGAGCCTGGTGGGCTGCCATCTATGGGGTCTCACAGGGTCAGACACGACTGAAGCGACTTAGCAGCAGCAACAGCAGGAGAAATATCTGCTCATCTGTACTACCAATACAAATGCCAAGTCATCTCATTTATTCCCCTTTATAAACCATAAGTTTATGTATCTTAAATCTTAATACTAAAATGTTAAGTTAGATTAAAAAGTCCAGTTCTTAAAAATTTTCTCATCAGTGCAAACTTACTTGGGGTTCTGCCCATTTTAAGTTTATTTCTGTGCTTAGGAAAGGGATAGATGATTAGGTGCCTCAAGGATTTGGTCTATGCTGGTGCCTCTTATGAACGGACAGGAAATTAATTCACTTGCCTTCATAGCCTCTGTAGTTTCCCAGGGTGGTTGGCATATAATTAAACTCTGACTTAGAAAAAATATAGATAAATCCATGTCCTTATAATGGCAGTGATCTGTTTGAAAGTCCTAATACTGTAGAGCAAGTGCTGTCTCCAGTCTGTATCCATGCAGTTATTAGTCTAACCTGGTTGCATTAGAGGTGGAGGGAGGTGATTCTACTTATCAAATAAAATATGCAATACGTGCCTAAATACCCAAATCATCCATCAGACCCATTCATTAAAAGATCCACACTTATGAATCTTAATCAGAATACTTTTCTGACCCCAAGTGCATCAGAATTACAAATCTAACTTCTGGTGTTTTAGTTTTAAACAAATCATATTTAAATGATTAGAATGTTTTAAAAATACACAAACTTTATTTAAGAAACTACATTGCAGTTGTATTGCTTTAACTGCCTATGTTGTATAAGGGTTTCCTTTCTAATAACACAGAAAATTATACTTTGGGTTTACCTTTCAACTGAATGACCTTAAGGTCTTTTCTCACTCTTAATATTCTTTGAACCTGTGCACTATAAATCATGCATTTCTTTGCATGTGAAATGAGATACTTGGTATATTTTGTCTATTCCATAAAGATATGGGAAAAATAAGGGTTCTGAAAATTTCATGACAGGTCATTTGACATTTTCATGTCATGGCATATGTTTAAGAATTTATACCAGTGTGTTTATTTAATAAGAGTTTGCATCTGTTTAACACAAGGGAGCCCACAATGATTCAACTTACTATGCAAAGAGCTCTAATGAAGGCAGAATCAGGGTTCTTCAAGAAACCAGTTAGGGGAGGTTGGGGAGGGATGGACTGGGAGTTTGGGGTTAGCAGGTGCAAACTATTATTGTGTATGTGTAACTGAATCACTTGCTGTACACTGAACACTAACACAACATTGTAAATCAACTATACCTATATAAAAGGAAACGAAGCCAGTTGATGAGAGATGAGAAGGATTTTGTGTTAGTAATTTAAGAATAATGAAGCAGGCTACAGAACTAATCAGAGTATATTTGAAATGTAGTGTTCTGGTGCCATCTAGTGGAATCCTCTAACAGGTCCTCTTGGGGGTGGGGTGGGGAATGCTTCCTAAATGCCAGAGTTCAGACCTTGAATATATTAGAGCTGAAAAGGACCTTAGAAATCATCTGTCCACCCCGCTCATTTTACAGATGGGGAAACTGAGACCCGGAGAGGTTAAGGACTTAGTCAAGATCACACAGCTAGTTAGAGGCAAAACTGGGTCTAGAACCCAGGTCTTCTGACCTCCTATCTATTTTACTACACTGCTGCTCAAAAGAGTCCAAAGGAAAGGAAGAGGAAACTGGGAGCTGTGATGGGGTCTCCAGACACTGGTCAGTGTTAACTCTTCAGAGGGAAAAAAAAAAAAAAAAGGTCAAGAGAGTCTATAAATTAAGTTGTCTTAGAGAAGTATCTCATATACATTTGAAGTTCTAATTTTTAAAAAAACATAATAATGTTTTGTTTCTCATTATGGAAAGAGATTTTGGTATACTCACTATGGAAGATTTAGAGGCTAGAAAAGTATAAAGAAGAAGATAGAACTTACTTGTAATTTTTAAAAGATCACAAATATAGCATGTATAATATGATCTTATTCATGATTTGGTTAATGTAAATATAGTAATTTTTTCTTTATGCTTTTCTATTTTCTTAATGTTCTGCATTCATAATACTTTGCAGTTAAAAATGTGATTCTGCATAATCCTACTGATCAGAGACCATTATTAATGTTAACATTTTGATGTGTTTTTAGGGTTTTTTCTCCCCTTCTCATTAAATTTTTAAAAACTTAGAACCATTTTGCTTTGTATCCCTTCTTTCAATTAATATATCAGTGACATGTTTATGTCATCAAATATTCTTAAAATATTACTTTCAATAATGCTTCCTGTATTTTTTATTGATGAGTTGAATAGATTTCCACTGGTATTAGTAATGATGATTATTTTGCCTATCTAACATAGAACTAGTCAGACATAAATGAATAAAGAATTTGGTCATGACGGGCTCACCCCTTAGATCTTGAGGTTGAACTGCTCAGAACTGATGACAAGCTATTCATGTAGTGAGCACTTACACTTAATGATTTACTGTAGGGGCACAGGACAAATTTAGTGCTCAAACCTCTTGAAAAATATTCTTGTGTTAATTTCATATCCTGCAATCTTAGCCAATGAGAATGTAAAGCAAAAGTTTCACCTTATGCAGGGAGAAATTAATTGTCTCTTTTTGTATTTTTTTCACTATAGCTTCACAAACAAGCAGATATGCAGGAAGAGAAAAACCGAATTGAAAGAGTCCTTGGGGCTACTCTTTCACCTGAATTGATTCAAAAAGTCCTCACGTTTGCACTTTCAGTAAGTTACAGTGAAAACTGCTTTTAGAGGGAATTATTACCAACTGATCTATAGCAAGTGTCCTTGATTAATTATTCTCTTGATCTGTCTTAATCCTAGACTAAAGGCTTCCTGTTTCTTGAAAAACTGGAGTAAGCTTTTGTTGCTAACCACTATATTTCCCTCTAGTGTTAAGAATCAGAATAGTTGGGAGACGAAATAAACTTAAGGTTGACACATCTGTGTGCCTACTTCCTGTCTCTTTCTTTCTTTACCCTAGAGCAGGTATCTGTTGAGCAGCCATCCATTATACCCATCTCAGTGCTTCATTCTCAATTTGGCTGATCTGTAGGTTAAACATTCTCCTCTTTGCTAGAAGCTTCTGGTGCCAGTTATTCCTGAAACAAAAAGGAGATTACTTGGGTACCTCAACAGCATTTGCCCTTTCTGGCATCAGACAATATTCTGGATATGGTAGACTTATAGTTCTCTTTTTTTAGGAAGAGGTACGTCCACAGGACACTGTGTCAGTAATTGGTGGAGTGGCTGGAGGCAGTAAGCATGGAAGGAAGGCTGCTTGGAAATTCATAAAGGACAACTGGGAAGAACTTTATAATCGATACCAGGGAGGATTCTTAATATCTAGACTAATAAAGGTAGGTGAAAATGTTTGAGTAGCTTGCTTGTCATGGATATTACTGAGAGACATTCATGATTCACTCAACTCATGGATTATCGTCTTTGCTTTTTAAGTTTCCTTAAGTAGTTACTAGCTTTACTAAAGAGTTTCTCCATAACCCATCCTGTACCCTGTAGAATAAACTGAAGTTGGGAAAGAGTAGAATGATTTGTTTTTATGGTAAATGGAAGTTTGTTCCTAACCTCTTAATTGTACTTACTATTTATAAACCATTGTTTTTTCAGCTATCAGTTGAGGGATTTGCAGTTGATAAAATGGCTGGAGAAGTTAAGGTAAGGAAAGTACAGTTTACTTTTCACTTTTCAATCCAGAAAATAAAAATACTAATCAAATTATAATCATAGAGTGTTAGGGTGACGTACTTTAGTAGTGTCTCCATGTTTTTCTTGGAGGAAGGTTAGGTTGTATCCTTAAGGCCTGAAGAATTTAGAGTTGGAATCATCTTTAAGGGCATTAAAGTGGTGGAAAGAATGTGGAATTTAGAGTCCGTCCACCTGGATGTAGATCTGTGCTCTGCCCCTTGTGAGTTGCGTGATTTCAAGCAGGCTTTCGCTTTCTAACCTCTATGAGCCCTCTATGAGCCCGTCTCCTCTTCCATAAAGTGAGGTGATAAGATTGTCTAGACTAAGTAATTAGGGGGCCTGGAACATAGTAGAGCTTTCATAGTAGTTCTTTTTCTCTTCTAATACTTTCCATAGGTCTTTTATGTGCACAGAGAGACAAGATGACTACGTAGGGACTCTACTCCTAGCCCTTTTCAGTGTCATTTCCACCTTCATTCTTGACAGCAAGAAGGTTTCAGGGGTGAATTTGGAAATTCTGAGAGCTATAATGTTTGGTTCACATTATGAGTTAATTTACTCTCACAGGTTAGTACATAACAGAGAGTCTAGATCAAGATCCAATATTATGTATTGTATTATGTAAATAATTACTTTATCGTAAAGGTAATAAATATTCCTGAAGGAGAAATACATATAATTAGTTCAAGGGGAGGCCAGTGGCCAAGTTAAGGCTAGTAGAGGCCTGACTGAAGAGGGCCTTGTAGGCCATATAAAAATGCTCCTAAGAATGGGAAGCCCTTGAAATGGCTTATAAACAAAGGAATGACTTAATCTGGCCTATATGATAAGAATTTCAATCTGGCTGCAGTACGGAGAATGCAGTTTGAAAAGGGGAGATATTGGGAAGCAAAAATGATAAAGTAGCTTGGAGGAGATGGAGTAATGAAAGAGATTCAGTTCAATTCAGTTGCTCGGTCGTGTTCGACTCTTTACGACCCTGTGGACTGCAGTTTGCCAGGCTTCCCTGTCCATCATCAACTCCTGGAGCTTGCTCAAACTCATGTCCATCACCACTTCTCAGAGTTTACCCAAAATCTCCATTGAGTCAGTGATGCCATCCAACCATCTCATCCTCTGTCGTCCCCTTCTCCTCCCACCTTCAGTGCTGGGAAACCAGCATCAGGGTCTTTTCAAATGAATCAGTTCTTTGCATCAGGTGGTCAGAGTATTGGAGTTTCAGCTTTAGCATCGGTCCTTCCGATGAATATTCAGGACAGATTTCCTTTAGGATGGACTGGTTGGATGTCCTTGTAGTCCAAGGGACTCAAAAACATCAATTCGTTGGCACTCAGCTTTCTTTATGGTCCAACTCTCACATCCATACACGACTACTAGAAAAACCAGAGCTTTGACTAGATGGACCTTTGTTGGCAAAGTAATGTCTCTGCTTTTTAATATACTGTCTAGGTTGGTCATAACTTTTCTTCCAAGAAGCAAGCATCTTTTAATTTCATGGCTGCGGTCATCACCTGCAGGGATTTTGGAGCCCAAGAAAATAGTCTGTCACTGTTTCCACTGTTTCCCCATCTATTTGCCATGAAGTGACCAGATGCCATGATCTTTGTTTTCTGAATGTTGGGTTTTAAGCCAACTTTTTCACCCTCCTCTTTGACTTTCATCAAGAGGCTCTTCAGTTCTTTGCCTTCTGCCATAAGGGTGGTGTCATCTGCATATTTGAGGTTACTGATATTTCTCCCGGCAATCTTGATTCCAGGGCTTGTTTTGTTAATCTTTAATACAGCCAATATTTATTGAATGTTTTGTCTGTATTGTGAACTTATCTGGGGGAGAAAGAAGGAAGTAGTCAAGGATAATTTCCAGGTTTCTCATATGTAAGCAGTGGTACGATTTGCTGAGGTAGAATGAGAGGAAGTCTCACTCAGGTTCTAAGAGCACAGCTGTGATAGGAGCCTTGGAGCAGGAGCCATTGGCATCCCTGTCAGTCAAGTGGCTGATTTCTAAGAGGGTTAGACTTAATCTGATGATAGCCATTCTCTGGTACAGACCTGTGATGACTGGTTCAGAGGAAAGAGCCCCCTCCCCCGCCCCCAGTCCCCAGTCCCCATCCTTTTGCTGGCTGATATTTTCTGTGAAACCGGGTGTTCTTCATTAGAAAATGGTTTATTCCGCCTTTAATCAGTAAGCACTGCAATCCTTACAGTGAGCTCTGAGGTAGTTTACTGTATGAAAATGTGTCTGTAAAAGTTTAAATTATTAGAATATGGCAGCAATTTAAGCTTCTTAGTTTTATTATCCCTTACACATTAATCTTTATTGGAAGTAGCCAAAATGTGTTGAATCCTTAACAACTCTATGCCAAGTATTGTATTTTCTTATAGATGATAAAACAGAGCAGTTAATTTACTCAGTCACACTTTAGTACATGATGGAGCCTAGATCAAGTCCCAAGGCTGATTTCAAAGTCTAGACTTCAAGTAGGTTTTTTTTAACCCGTGAGCCAGTCGCATCTGTAAATTGGGTGATAAGATTGTTGTCATTTAGATGAAGTAACACAGGGTGCCTGGTCCTTGATAATAGTTCTTTTTTACTTTCTTTTGGTGCTTCGACAATGAACCTTAAAGAATATAGGTTCTTTCTCTCTGATTAGGCTTTTTAGCATATAATTCATTAGGGGAAGAATTCCTACAGGTCTGAGGTACAGCTTGTTTTCTTTTAGCCTGGCAGTGGTAAATTTTCATGAGTGAAACTTATGAATCCTTCATAGAGAGTGGGTATTTTTTCATGACCTGTGATATTAGCTTCTTACTGTTGCTAGTAATGATCCTGCATTCTGGATTGTTTTATGCCAGGCTTTCTTCGAGAGTCACCCAGCTCCTTCAGCTGAGCGTACCATCCAGCAGTGTTGTGAAAATATCCTGTTGAATGCTGCTTGGCTAAAGCGTGATGCTGAGAGCATCCACCAGTACCTCCTTCAGCGAAAGGCCTCGCCCCCCACAGCATGAGCCCGGAGCACACCACCACTGCGGTTCTGCTGCTTTGTGCAGGGATAAGGTGGAGCAACTGAACAGCTGATGCACATGCCAAGAATTTGGAGTCTTCTTTCAAGCCAGTGGGGTTGGACAATGAATGTAGTTAACTGGTTCCTGCTCACACTCCAGAATTAAATTCTATTGAAAAAGGAAAATCAGCAATTCAGCAAAAAAATAAAAATGTAAATATGATAGTAATAAAATAGAGCATAATGAAACTGTGAAACTTCCTGAAGCCTTGTCAGTGGTTAAAAGTATTTAACACTCTCCTGTTAATGACAGATGTTCTGTTTTTATAACCTACGAAAAGGAAACTAGAGGCTTCTGTAAAGAGGATATTTGTGAAGTGGGTTCTACAAGCAGCCTACAAGCCAAGTGTCCATTGCTGGGAATGGTTAAACATTAAAGGCTGATAGCTGGTATAATATAGAGTCTGTGCATAATCTCAAGTGGGTTTTTTTGTTTTTTTGTTTATTTGGCATGGGGACTGATCAGGAAGATATATTTTCCTGCATAACTCAATCTGAACCAAGGATTGTAGTTTTCCTCCTTGCCTTCCCTTCTGTGTGACCCCTTGGCAAGAAAAAAAAAAGTTTGAAAAAAAAAAAAAAANGCATCTTTTAATTTCATGGCTGCGGTCATCACCTGCAGGGATTTTGGAGCCCAAGAAAATAGTCTGTCACTGTTTCCACTGTTTCCCCATCTATTTGCCATGAAGTGACCAGATGCCATGATCTTTGTTTTCTGAATGTTGGGTTTTAAGCCAACTTTTTCACCCTCCTCTTTGACTTTCATCAAGAGGCTCTTCAGTTCTTTGCCTTCTGCCATAAGGGTGGTGTCATCTGCATATTTGAGGTTACTGATATTTCTCCCGGCAATCTTGATTCCAGGGCTTGTTTTGTTAATCTTTAATACAGCCAATATTTATTGAATGTTTTGTCTGTATTGTGAACTTATCTGGGGGAGAAAGAAGGAAGTAGTCAAGGATAATTTCCAGGTTTCTCATATGTAAGCAGTGGTACGATTTGCTGAGGTAGAATGAGAGGAAGTCTCACTCAGGTTCTAAGAGCACAGCTGTGATAGGAGCCTTGGAGCAGGAGCCATTGGCATCCCTGTCAGTCAAGTGGCTGATTTCTAAGAGGGTTAGACTTAATCTGATGATAGCCATTCTCTGGTACAGACCTGTGATGACTGGTTCAGAGGAAAGAGCCCCCTCCCCCGCCCCCAGTCCCCAGTCCCCATCCTTTTGCTGGCTGATATTTTCTGTGAAACCGGGTGTTCTTCATTAGAAAATGGTTTATTCCGCCTTTAATCAGTAAGCACTGCAATCCTTACAGTGAGCTCTGAGGTAGTTTACTGTATGAAAATGTGTCTGTAAAAGTTTAAATTATTAGAATATGGCAGCAATTTAAGCTTCTTAGTTTTATTATCCCTTACACATTAATCTTTATTGGAAGTAGCCAAAATGTGTTGAATCCTTAACAACTCTATGCCAAGTATTGTATTTTCTTATAGATGATAAAACAGAGCAGTTAATTTACTCAGTCACACTTTAGTACATGATGGAGCCTAGATCAAGTCCCAAGGCTGATTTCAAAGTCTAGACTTCAAGTAGGTTTTTTTTAACCCGTGAGCCAGTCGCATCTGTAAATTGGGTGATAAGATTGTTGTCATTTAGATGAAGTAACACAGGGTGCCTGGTCCTTGATAATAGTTCTTTTTTACTTTCTTTTGGTGCTTCGACAATGAACCTTAAAGAATATAGGTTCTTTCTCTCTGATTAGGCTTTTTAGCATATAATTCATTAGGGGAAGAATTCCTACAGGTCTGAGGTACAGCTTGTTTTCTTTTAGCCTGGCAGTGGTAAATTTTCATGAGTGAAACTTATGAATCCTTCATAGAGAGTGGGTATTTTTTCATGACCTGTGATATTAGCTTCTTACTGTTGCTAGTAATGATCCTGCATTCTGGATTGTTTTATGCCAGGCTTTCTTCGAGAGTCACCCAGCTCCTTCAGCTGAGCGTACCATCCAGCAGTGTTGTGAAAATATCCTGTTGAATGCTGCTTGGCTAAAGCGTGATGCTGAGAGCATCCACCAGTACCTCCTTCAGCGAAAGGCCTCGCCCCCCACAGCATGAGCCCGGAGCACACCACCACTGCGGTTCTGCTGCTTTGTGCAGGGATAAGGTGGAGCAACTGAACAGCTGATGCACATGCCAAGAATTTGGAGTCTTCTTTCAAGCCAGTGGGGTTGGACAATGAATGTAGTTAACTGGTTCCTGCTCACACTCCAGAATTAAATTCTATTGAAAAAGGAAAATCAGCAATTCAGCAAAAAAATAAAAATGTAAATATGATAGTAATAAAATAGAGCATAATGAAACTGTGAAACTTCCTGAAGCCTTGTCAGTGGTTAAAAGTATTTAACACTCTCCTGTTAATGACAGATGTTCTGTTTTTATAACCTACGAAAAGGAAACTAGAGGCTTCTGTAAAGAGGATATTTGTGAAGTGGGTTCTACAAGCAGCCTACAAGCCAAGTGTCCATTGCTGGGAATGGTTAAACATTAAAGGCTGATAGCTGGTATAATATAGAGTCTGTGCATAATCTCAAGTGGGTTTTTTTGTTTTTTTGTTTATTTGGCATGGGGACTGATCAGGAAGATATATTTTCCTGCATAACTCAATCTGAACCAAGGATTGTAGTTTTCCTCCTTGCCTTCCCTTCTGTGTGACCCCTTGGCAAGAAAAAAAAAAGTTTGAAAAAAAAAAAAAAAACAAACCTATCCTGGTCTGGGTTTTTTCCTTCCCTTAGTTCCATCCCAATCCACCACCCCGGTGTCCTTCTTAGAGATAAATAATAAGGAAACATCTTTTATAGCCACATTAAATAAGAGAAACTGATATACATTATTTTTTCTTTCTTTTTTAAGATGACTTTTAAGAATCCTGAAATGCATATAGGTGAGACAATAGAAATGAAAAGTTTTCAGCCAGGCCTTTCTGAAGGAGTTATTCTACTGAAAACGGTCTGACAGGCCAACTGTTGACTCTCTTTCTGACAGTATCATCACTGGCTTCTCCTGGTTCAGTTCAGGCCTGTAAGAAGTCAGTGGTTGCTGATGCAGGGCCCATGTATTAGTGGTAACTGGTTTAAAAAAAAACAGACTGTAAGCCTGTGTGTGCCACTCTGCTTCCAGTATATCCTACTAACAAGCCTCACCAACCTAATCCAGCGAGTTTTAACTCTAAATCTCATTCCTTTCCTCTTTCCCTACTTTTTTTCTTTTCTTTTTCTTTAAAAAAAAAAATATTTTTGTGTGTTATTAACAGGAATTCATATTTGGTGTGGCTTAACTGTATTTCAGAAGGTCATCAGATTGTGAGACTGCTTCCTTGAAACATTTTTGTGCTATTGTTTTAAAAAAATAATAATTAAAAAACAGTTGGCGTTAATAAAAATGTCAATGTGAAATTGATGTCCTGATGTCCTTTATTCTCTTCGGCAAGCAACTAAAACTTTTCTGTCATTCAGTAGGATTATAAGAAGTTTTACTATCATAGGGATTTTTTGAGTCTAAAAAAGTCCAGTTGCTGAATTTCTAATGAATAGTACCTAGCCAGAAATACCCTAAGATTCCTCCTAAATTACTTCTGGATTAACTCAGAAACCTCTTATAGCTCCTTAGAGTCAGCATTCAGGAGTTAGCCTTAGCTTGCCAGTTCCTATGTCCTGAGGATTCCTTTTATCTAGGCATGTGCTTATGGTACCAGCAAAGTAAAGACACCAAACAGACTGAGAGAAACTGTTTTAATGAAGGAACTCACAATCAAATGCTGGAAGGAAGTTGTCTCAGTTTTAGCATACATGCAAGTTGTGTGTCTGTCAGTTCAGTGGTTTGAGTCATGTTGGAGAGGAGATGGAGCTGGCTGCATTCCTCTTCAGAACTGCTGCTCATCCTGTTTTGTGTCCCAGGTCTTGACCCCCGTGGACTGCTTCAACAGGTTCCGTTGCCCTCTGACTTCAGGTTGTGTTGATCCAATTAGTAAGAAGATCAAAAGGCTGAGGAATGGATATTTAGAAGCCTGGGTATTTATTTCCCTGGCTTCTAAGTCACCAGGTCACATAGGTTGTCTGTGTTCCTCTACCAAAGACTGTGACTCCTAACAAGCAGCCTTCTTTAGCTTCCAGCTCCTTCTCTCTGCCCCTTTAGATCTAGGGATAGAAAGAACCACTCATTTACTAGCTCCTGAACTCTGCCCACGTCTTTGTGAACAGTCCCTTTATTAAACTTTCTTCAAATTACCCAGTTTTAGTGTATTCTGTTTTCCACTAATATCTTGATTGATTTGGGCACCATAGTCTTGATGCTTTGGGTCTCTAAAGGTCTTAATCCAGCCTTTTCCGTATCACGTATTTTGTTTTTTGTGGCTGCGCCGTGAGGCTTGTGGAATCTTAGTTTCCCGACCAGGGATTAAACCGATGCCCTCGGCAACAAAAGCATGGAGTCCTAACCACTGAACTGCAAAGGAATTCCCTGTCAGATGTTTTAGTTTACTGTTTGTCTTCCAAATAGCTCCCTATCCTAGGTAATATACTCATTTTACAGATGAGAAAGCAGGCTCAGAAAAATTAGGTAGTTAAACAGCAAATAACTCTCAGTCCTAGTGGTCAACTCAAGCTTGCCAGTCTGCACGAACCTGTGTTCTTCCAGCTGATTGTTAGGTTTCCACAATTAGAAGATCATGCAGTCACAATGGATACAAGCAATAGCTTTAAAAATACTTAATCATTCTCCTTTTCCCTAATTTTTGTGAAAGGTGCTCAGTCGTGTCTGACTTTTTGTGACCCCATGGACTGTGTAGTCCATGGAATTCTCAAGGCCAGAATACTGGAGTGCGTAGCCTTTCCCTTCTCCAGAGGATCTTCCCAACCCAGGGGTTGAACCCAGGTCTCCCACATTGCACACGGATTTATTACCAGCTGAGCCACAAGGGAAGCCCAAGAATACAGGAGTGGGTAGCCTATCCCTTCTCCAGCATATCTTCCTGATCCAGGACTCAAACCGGGGTCTCCTGCATTGCAGGCAGATTCTTTACCAATGGAGATATCAGGGAAACCCCTTTTCCATAACATTCCTTGATTAAAATTTTTAGAAATGAGAAAGTTGGGAAGAAAGACAAATGTGTTAGTTTCTTACAGAAAAATGTTATTTTATATTCATGGGAAGCAGTAGAGGCTTTGGTGGGCAGTGGTGGATGAATTCTTATCTGCCATTTTCTAAGAATGAGTTTCAGGAAGTAAGGAACCCCTTTATAAAGAATGTATCTCTGTAGCATGCAATTTGGGGAGTATGAGGGGGTTTATAGCTTTAAATCAAGTCTTTCAGCTCTGTTATCCAAATGAGTCCTGGACTTGGAGCCACATTTGTAGGGCTAGTGATTTTTTTCTCAGCAAGAAGATAAAAAGCTTTTGGTAATATAATGTTGACTCTATACTTACAGTATCATATTTGACTGAAGAATAAATCTGCTGTTACTAAATACTAGTTTTAGGATCTCGGAGTTGTTTTTAATAAGACTGTCTTCTGTGGGCTTATACCAGGTGGCTCAACAGTAAAGAATCCACCTGCTGATGCAGGAGACTCAGGTTTGATTCAGGGAGTTCCCCTGGAGAAGGGCTAGGCCACCTACTCCGGTATCTCGCCGGGGAAATCCCATGGACATAAGAGCCTGGTGGGCTACAGTCCTTGGAGCGCGGTAGCAAAGAGTGCATGACTTGGCATGCATCTTTTCTGGTAATGCAAAATACCCACCCCAAATTGACCTGCCTTCTTAACAATCCTAGTACAAGTGAAGTGGTCAAGGTGTTTGGTTTCAAATCCAAGAGTGAGACGGGACCCTGACATTAATGAAACATGTGGGCCAAATAACTTACTTTCCCTCGGAAACCAAGTCAGAGGATGACTGGTTCTTCTAATGGTTTGATGGTTAACTTTGTGATAAACGGGAGTGTCAGGAAGAAAAGTTGATTGCGTTGTTACTGCCACTTGTAGGTAACTCTTGCTGTTCAGTCGCTAAGTCGTGTCCAGCTCTTTCTGACCCCACTGACCGCAGCACGCCAGGGTTCCCTGTCCTTTGCCATCCCCGGAGTTGGCTCAAACGCATGTCGTTGAGTCAGTGATGCCATCCAACCATCTCATTCTCTGTCACCTCTTTATCCTGCCCTCAGTCTTTCCCAGCATCAGGGTCTTTTCCAATGAGTTGGCTCTTCACATCAGGTGGCCAANCATGTCGTTGAGTCAGTGATGCCATCCAACCATCTCATTCTCTGTCACCTCTTTATCCTGCCCTCAGTCTTTCCCAGCATCAGGGTCTTTTCCAATGAGTTGGCTCTTCACATCAGGTGGCCAAAGAGAACTCTGCTTCTCTGATTTTGTTGCCGATATCTGGCAACTGTAGCTTTCACTCCTGAGTTCCTGGTCCAATGTTGGGGTGGAATTAGCAACAGAGAAGGAACATAGCTTACTATCTATCATAACTTGGTGCTTTCTCAGGAAGCTGCCGCCAACTGACAGTAGATGTGCTATACACCAGTTAAAATGAAAACCAAGAAGGGAAAAACAGTCTCGACATAGTTTGGCTGATCATACCAATATGGTCCTCTGTGACATCCACCTCCTCTCACCTCCCAACAACCTTACCCTTTATCATAAATTTGACAAATTGTACAGGTATACATTACACTGCAGTCTTAACCCACTCATTAAGGTGTTGATTACCTTGTATTATGTATACTAACCTTATGGATATACTTCTTCATGCTTATTAGACTTTTAAAGACATCAAGAAGAAAACAGTACACTGAGTGGCTGATGATTTAATAGAAATCTCAAGACAACACAGGATACAAGATAGTGGAGGAGAGGTGGAGAGAAACAGTTTATAAGAAAATACAAAACATTAAAAATATTTGACGTGAATGAGGATGGGTGAGATGACTACTGCTTTTCTAATAGGTCAGTGGCCACTTCTACCAGTGGAGCACTTAAAGTCAGAATATGAAGGGTGTAGAAGGATGAAGTTAATGCCGTGGCCGTTAAAAGTGTAAAGAAGTGCCTCCTCTCATGTCATCCTTGAAACAGACTCTCTCCCCACTGGATAGACAGCATGTCTTATAGATCTCTTGGCTACCAAAGCTGGTCTTTCCCTGCCTCTGCTGACACTTTGCTCCCTATAAATGGAAAATTCTAGACCTGCCTGTCCAAATACAGTAGCCACCAGCCATATGCAGCTATTTAAGTTTAAAGTAAGTTCCACATTCAAGTGCTCAGTGGCCACCATGGCTGCTGCTGCTGCTAAGTCACCTCAGTCGTGGCTGCTCTATTGGGCAGTACAGATATAGATCATATCCACAGCCGAAGAAAGTTCTATTTGAGCACCCTGTTGTACACCTAGTATGTGCAAGTGTATGTTCTGCGTATGGCAGAGAATAATCAGATCAGTCTATGCTCTTCTTTGGGCCTCCCAGGTGGTGTTAGTGGTGAAGAACCTGCCTGTCCTTCAAAAGACATAAGAGATGTGGGTGTGATCATGGGTGGGGATGATCCCCTGGAGGAGGGCATGGCATCCCACTCCAGTATTCTTGCCTGGAGAATCCAATGGACAGAGTAGCCTGATGGGCTACAACGGGGTCACAAAAAATTGGACAGGACTGAAGTGACTTTGCATATATGCATGCTTTTACCAATCTCATTGTAACAATTCGCTATTCATCTGACAATGTATCCCCTTAAAATTTTCTGTTCACAAATGTAATACATATCCATCTTCCAAATTTTGAAAGGAAAAAAAACACCCCAGAGAATGATTATCCCGTCTTATAAATCCACCTCCTGAAGAAAATCATGCTTGCCAGATAAGTTTGGGGCATATTCTTCCAGCTATGTTTTTATACACTAGGCATCTAATTACTTTTAGTACGAAGACAGGCTGTGCCCTCTTTGCCTGTTCCCCTTTGTAACCAGCGCCACAAAGTTTCAGTCTCCGCCTTATGCATCCAAGTGTGCCAGGCTTACACCTGCAACCCGACGTCAAGCTCTAAGTCATGGAGCTCACCACCACAGATGACTGGAGAACAAAGAAACAACTGGCAAATGTATACCTTGAGAATACCTTCCTTGTTTAGATTCTTTGGTTCACGAATGTTTTCGTCAGCCTGACTGCCTGACGCTAAGTGCCAGTTCTGTGGAGTGTACATATTTGAAGAATGTGGCTTTAAGCTCTTGGGTTCAGTTAGTTTAAGTGGTTTATGTAATGAATTCACTCAATGTTCTTTCCTCACTGGCAATGTGAACTGCACTATATTTGGAACTAACATTTGCAACCTTATACACCACTGCCTGGCTATCTAGCCACAAATTTTGATTACCATGACCTGGACTGAGGAAGGTATGGTGACGGATTTTATGAAGACAGTGCTAAGGAAAGAGATAGCTGGCTTGAAAACCCACAGGGAGGTCAGCTTGCTGCAGCTGTTGAAATAAGGCCATGAGTTCCTCCCACTGGCCCCTGCTTACCTGCTTGATGCCTTCCTGCCAGCTTGGGCCACTGTGTTACTTCCACGCCTGTGCTTGCACCACTAATTTGGTAACTGTACCTCACTGCTTCCAACATGGAAAACGAACGTGCCACACAACTCTAAATGACCCACCTGTGTGCATCAAACCAAGGCAAGACCTGGGACAGGAGTAGTCTGAGCAGCTTTCAGTGGTGCTGTCATCTGTGATCCACCCTTGACTATCTCAAAAGGGTGCTGGGCAAAGGTGGTCACTGGTACAGGAGCATCACAGAGACAACTGAAGAGGTGAGAACAGCACCAGTCTCTTCCAGTCGTTAACAAAGAGTGCAGTGGCACTGTGCTCTAACCCCACCACCTGCTATTGATGCGGGAGGTGTGCCTTTTGGTCACAAAGGACCTTGATTATTGTAATATCAGAAGGAGCCCCACAGCACAGGACTAGAAGGCAAGGTTCTGATGCATTAGTTCCACGGCCATGGAATCCAGACAGTGGACTCGTTACAAAAGCTTTCAGAGTAAAAGTATATTATACAAGGCACCGAGCAGGAACAAGAACCACCGAATGAGTAATTTATACTTCTGTGTTTGGCTGCACAGGTCTTCGTCGCTATGTGGGCCTCCCCTAGGTGCAGCAAGCAGGGTCTTCTCTAATTGCGGCTCACGGGCTTCTCGCTGCAGTGGCTTGTCTTCTGAGGAGCACAGGCTCCAGGCGAGTGGCCTTTGGCAGCTGCGGCAGGCGGACGCAGTCGCTGGGGCTCGCATGCTATAGAGCGTGAGCTTAGCCGCTGTGCACACGGGGCTTAGTTGCCCCACAGCATGTGGGATCTTGGATCAGGGCTTGAACCCAGGTCTCTTGCATTGGCAGGTGGATTCTTCACCACGGAGGCACCAAGGAAATCCTGAATGAGTAATCTGCAGTGTGATGAGTCTTTGGAATGGGAAGTTCTGGGTGGTACAAGGGATGTTACTGGCAAGTTCCACGTAGCCTCAATGTTTAGGAAAGACTCCCGTGAAGAAATGTTGTTGAACTGGGACTCAAAAGATGCTAGCTAGGCAAAGAGGACAGGGAAGAGTGTTCTAAATGGAAGAAACAGCACATGCAATGCCAGGCCTATGGCTGGAGAGAACCTGACCTATTGAAAGAACCAAAAGAAACCCAGAATAGCTAGAACAGAGCTCCTGGGAAGGTGGTGAAAGAGCCTCTGGACAGGTAGGGAAGGCCCAGGCTAGGGTGGGACTTAGGCCACATTGAAAATTCTGAAGATTCTTAGCTAAAAAAAAATTAAAAAATTAAAAAAGTAAAGATTCTTAGCTAAAGGTCAATGGGAAACCATCAGTTTCCTTATCAAAAAGTGAGAAATAATAATCTGAGTTACCAGGAAACAAGATGAGAAAAATGCAAGTGAAAGGTCTTTGTAAGTTACAAAGCATGATAGGAATGTCACTAACATTACAATATCATTAGTAGTAATAATAAGCAAGGCTGCTTTCTCAAGTAATAGAAGTAATAGTAGAAATCTTCTAAGTGTGAACATGAGGCAGTCATTTCCACCCCACCCCCCCAGCCATGCTGTGCAACTTGCAGGATCTTAGCTCCTGGATCAGGGATCGAACCTGTGCCCCTCCACAGTACAATCACAGAGTCTTGACCACTGGATAGCCAGGGAAGTCCCTGAAATAGTCTATAGGGTATAAAACTCTGACTTATTCAAGGGAACTGACAGAAAGGTCAGAAGTTTATTTTAGTTGAAACTTGCAGTGTAAGGTTCATGAAACCTAGGCGTTAGCTCAGCTCTTTGGAGCAGGATCACACCATTTATGGACATGTGTGTTTCTCAACTCCACACTGACTCCCCAACACCACTTGCAGAAAAGATCAGTATTCTGCCTCCTTCTCAAACCCACCAGAGCAGAATGGCTGACACATTCTTTCCTCTTCATTTCTTTCAGCCAGAGCTGGGGCCCAGCATCTCCTTCCTAGGTCAGCTTTTGTGGAAGCTGTCACTATTCCCAAAACATTACACTCTTCTGAGCTCTTCATGGCAAGATAATTATCCCAGTTAGCACCTGCATTACATTTTAGGAAAAATGTGACACTTTTCCAATTCTATGATGTTTTACAATGGTTCTGTGAAGTGGGCTCAACTGAGTATCACAGAAACGGTGCAAAACCGGGGGGAGCTCTCCTCTCCTATCTGACCAGCACAGATATGCCACCAGGAGAACTTAATGGTTCATTTTAGGCCACCTCCTCTCTGCCTGCAACACATTAAGTTCTATCCAAAGATAGAAGGGCAGAGTTTCTGCAAGTGTAGCATTTGATCTGGTCAACCAAACCAGACCTAGTTCTTCCCCAGCGGTCAAGATCATCAATGCTCCACACTACCACACACCAGAAGTTGCAAACTTGCATTTTTGTCTTTGACATTCAGAATGTCTTTAAAACTTTTTGAAATTTTTAACACCAGTTTTTAAAAGTCAAATTACACATCAAAGTTCAGATTTCTAGCTTTTCCCTTTTTAAAAAAATTTTACTGGAATATAGAGGTTAAAGCATCTGCCTCCAATGCAGGAAACCCGGGTTCGATCCCTGGGTCGGGAAGATCCCCTGGAGAAGGAAATGGCAACCCACTCCAGTATTCTTGCCTGGAGAATCCCATGGACAGAGGAGCTTGGTAGGCTACAGTCCATGGGGTCGCAAAGAGTCGGACACGACTGAGGGACTTCACTTTCACTTTATAGTTGATTTACAGTGTTAAGTTTCAGTTGTATCCAGCTTTTCTTGAAAAATCAGATCTGACATCAGTCTTTGGAGATAAGCAGAGTCTTCTGACCAACACACTCTACCTCTGTCCCTACTCTGACTAGATCTTTTATGAAGGTCCCATGACAGTTCCAGAATATGAGTTTGTATACCTACCCCCATACACACCAGGCATCATGAATATGGAATCCCTCCTTTGTGACTCTTTCATATGCATAGGGCTTATTCTGTTTGGATGCAACTTTGAGAATGTTTTGGAGATCTTTGTGTAGATGAGAGAAAAAAAACGCCTTGGCCACTCCAGTCTACCCCTGGTGGGTCTTATTTGCAGCTACTTCCCAAGGGTAAAGATAAAAAACTTGACCCCACCAGACTCCTGTTAGGCCACTCCTGTCTGTTGTCTCTCTGTTCCTTCACTCTGGCCCTTTTTTCATTCATTCAAAATTCAGAACCTTTTTAAAAATATATATATATGCTTAAGAAGGCGCCAAGACAATGGCCTCAAGTCATTTTTAAACTTTTATTTGTTCGTCCACTCATGTGTTTGACTGGGCTAGGTCTCCACTGATGCATGTGGGCTTTCTCTAGCTGCAGTGTGCAGGCCCTGCAGGGGCTTCCCTTGTTGCAGAGCATGGACTCTAGAGCTTGGGCTCGGTAGTAGTGGCCCACAGGCTTAGTTACTCCAAAGCATGTGGGATCTTCCTGGACCAGAGATGGAACCCGTGTCTCCTGCACTGGCAGGTGGATTAACCACTGGACCACCAGGGAAGTCTGCAAATCATTTTTGTAATGAGATGGAGAATTTTTAAAATGTCTTACTGGAATCCCACTTCCAGTATATATCCGAAAGAACTAAAAGGAATATCTCAAAAAGATATATATACACCCATGCTCATAGCAGCATTACAATAGCTAAGAGATGGAAGCACCCAGGTGTCCACTGATGGATGAAAGGATAAATAAAATGTGCTAGATACACATAATATTGTTTGGCCTCAAGGGAAGAAATGGTTGAACCTCGAGGACATATGCTAAGTGAGATGAGCCAATCACAAAGAGACATACACTGTGTGCCTCCCTTACAGAAGGTATCTAGAGTGCTCAAATTCACTGGGACACAAAGTAGAATGGCAGTTGCCAGGGGCAGGGATGGGTGAAGGGAAAGTAGAGGGTTGTTCAATGGATATAGAATTTCAGTTTTGCAAGATGAGTAAGTTCTAGAGAGCCATTACCCACAACCATGTGACTATACTTAACACTACTGAACTAAACACTTAAAAATGGTTGATGGTAAATTTCTAAAACCATGTTTTTTCTTAAGTATTTTTTAAATGTATCATTAGAGATCTGAGTTTTGCTAGGGGTTCCAACACTGACTTCTGTGACCTTCGGGAAGGCACTCTCTGGAACTCAGGTCCTCTTCCAAAAAATGAGAGGGGAGAAGAGAGGATAATAAAAACACCAGCCTCGGTGTGGGGCAGACAGATGCAACAGTGCAGGGTGAACAACTGAATGCTCTGCAAATAGTAGATATCCTCGTCAACTCAAACCGTGGTCTCTGTGGTGACTTAATCGCAGGTTTAAAAAAAAAAACCCAAGGTCTGTATTAAGTGTCAGAACCTTACAGAGGAAAGAACAACAGCCTGCCCTCAAACTACTCACAGTCTAGTGGAAAAAATTAGAACTAGAAAACAATTTACCACGTGTCACAGGTCAGTCTAACATATAACAGACTCAAATATACACAACTTAATTCCCTATTAATGGGATGAAGGTTGGACATACACAATGACTGGTTGTTTGGGTAAATCAACAGTCTCGAATTAGAGCACAAGTTTAAATCTAGATAATCTTTTCCGGGTGTTTAGTGTAAAAAGGAAAAAAAAAATGTATGTGCGTGTATACTTTCAACCATAGACTTTTGCTTAGACGCACTTTTTAACTGATATTTTAATTCTTTAATTAGTTTATTAATGCACTGATTTATTAACTGCATTTAATCAACTTGCTCCCATTTAAACAAAAGAAGCCCCAGACAGCTGGAACAAAGAGCACTCCTGCTGGCTGGACCGCAATCTACAAGGAAGAAAGCCTGAAGTGTGCGGGTTGATGGAGACCAGCCTCCGTACTCTGGTGACACAATTATGTCTTCATAAATATTATCCACAGCCAAGCCAGTCTAATGTGATTAAGCTTTGGTTTTCAGTTTTTAAAAATTTTTTTTTTCCTGGAGTTAATAATTAAAAAAAAAAAAATTGGGGAGTGCACACTTAGATTTCCAGGTCCCTGTAATGAACTTTTTCTACCATCATCAAAAGTGTAGATATTTCCTATGTTAATTTCGTCTGATTTCTTGGAGACATCCCTTCTGGAGCCTTCTGTCCTCCTGCCCCAGTGCTAACTGATTACTCTGGAAGGCCTGCAGCCAGGTTATGTCACCCTGGGATTTCCTTTCATCATTATCATGAGAATTCTCTTCACTTCTCACCTCTGTTGAATATCCTGTTTCCAGGATCACATGTCTTCTTGTTTCTTGATTTATTGTCTCATTTTGGCGTACCACATCCTCCAGTCGTTTCCTGAGGAGTACATAGGTAGGAAGTAAAATTTTTTAAGATTTCACACGTCTAAAAATATGCTTACATTACTGAATTAACAATTTGACTAATTCATAAAGTTATAGGTCATAAATAATTTGAAAGCATTCCTCTGCTGTTTTCCAGAATGCCTGACGGAAAGCATAGTACCATTCTGACAACTGTTCCTTTGAATGTTAATTGCTTTTTCCCTCAGAAGGTTTTAGTAACCTTTCTCTATTTACTCAACAAGCTGAAATATCGGATTTCTTTTCCATCCACTGTTGATATCACTTTGCTCACAAAGATCCGTATAGTCAAAGCTATGATTTTTCCAGTATGTACAGATGTGAGAGCTGGACAATAAGAAAGGCTGAGTGCCAAAGAACTGATGCCTTTGAACTGTGGTGCTGGAGAAGACTCTTGAGAGTCCTTTGGACTGCAAGGAGATCAAACCAGTCAATCCTAAAGGAAATCAGCCCTGAATATTCACTGGAAGGATTGATGCTAAACCTGAAGCTCCAATGCTTTGGCTACCTGATACAAAGAGCCAACTCATTGGGAAGGACCCTGGTGCTGGGAAAGATTGAGGGCAGGAGAAGAAGGGGGCAACGGAGGATGAGATGGTTGGATGGCGTCACTGGCTCAATGGACTTGAGTTTGAGCAAGCTCAGGGAGATGGTGATGGACAGGGAAGCCTGGCAGGGTGCAGTCCCTGGGATCACAGAGTCGGACACGGCTGAATGGCTGAACTGACTGATGCTGGGCACCCAGTGGGCTTCTCATTCTGGAGATATAGCTCATTCAGTCCTGACTTGACTTTTTTAAGTTCTCTTTCAGCTGGGTCAGGCCTTAGTTGTGACACACAGGCTCCAGGAAACACGGGCTCTGTAGTTGCAGCACTCAGGGTTAGTGGCCCGTGGCATGTGGAATCTTTGCTCTGCAAGCAGGGATGGCACCCATGCCCTCTGCACTGGAAGGCGGATTCTTAACCGCTGGACTCTTAGGAAAGTCCCCTGATTTGATTTCTTGAATTATCCCTTTGATGATTGCTTTCCCTCCACTTTTCACACATCTGCTCTATTTCTCTGTAACTCCTAAGATGAATGTTAACCCTTCTGGGCTATTTCGTTTTAAAAAATCTTTTCATGCCCATTTTCCAGCTTTTTTTTTTCCCTTTGGCCACACTATGCAGCTTGTAGGGTTTTAGTTCCCCAACAAGGGAGCAAACTCAGGCCTTTGGTAGTGAAAGTGAAGTGTGCTCACTACTGGACTGCCAGGGAACTCCCCAGCCTTTTTGTCTTTAACGTAAGGATAAGTCCTTTACAATACTGTGTTTCTGCCATACATCAACACGAATCAGCCACAGGTATCTGCACGTGCCTTCCCTCTTGAACTTCCCTCCCACCCTGTCCCACTCCTCTAGGTTGTCACAGAGCGCTGGTCTGGGCTCTGAGTCACACAGCCAGTGCCCGCCGGCTATCCTCCTCACACGTCACAACGCGCATGTTTCCATGCCACTCTCCCCGTCGTCCCTCCCTCTTCTTCCCCACCGTGTCTACAGCTGTTCCGCCTCCACTGCTGCCCTGCAAAAAGGTTTACCAGCACTATCTCTCTAGATTCCACATAATGACATGTTAATATATTTTTCTCTTATTGCATTTTGTATAATAGGCTCTAAGTTTGTCCACTTCACCAGAACCAACATTTTTAGCTAAATAATTCCTTGTGTATATGTACCACAACTTCTTTATCCATTCATCTGTCAAAGGACATCTAGATTGCTTTTATGTCTTCAGTTCACTATAGTCGCTCAGTCATACATGGAACAGACTGGTTCCAAATTGGGAAAGAAGTGCGTCAAGGCTGTACATTGTCACCCTGCTCATTTAGCTTATTTCATGTCCTAGCTATTGTAAATAGTACTGCAATGAACACCAGGTACATATGTCTTTTTCACTTGTGGTTTCCTCAGGGTATATGCCCAGTAGAGGGATTGCTGGATCATATACTTTTACTGCTAGGTTTTTTTTTACAGCATCTCCATACTATTCTCTGTGAAAGTGAAAATGAAATAGCTCACTTCCACTCTTTGCAAACCCATGGACTGTAGCCTACCAGTCCCCTCAGTCTATGGAATTCTCCAGGCAAGAATACTGGAGTGGGTTGCCATTTCCTTCTCCAGGGGATCTTTATACTTTCAACCATAGACTTTTGCTTAGACGCACTTTTTAACTGATATTTTAATTCTTTAATTAGTTTATTAATGCACTGATTTATTAACTGCATTTAATCAACTTGCTCCCATTTAAACAAAAGAAGCCCCAGACAGCTGGAACAAAGAGCACTCCTGCTGGCTGGACCGCAATCTACAAGGAAGAAAGCCTGAAGTGTGCGGGTTGATGGAGACCAGCCTCCGTACTCTGGTGACACAATTATGTCTTCATAAATATTATCCACAGCCAAGCCAGTCTAATGTGATTAAGCTTTGGTTTTCAGTTTTTAAAAATTTTTTTTTTCCTGGAGTTAATAATTAAAAAAAAAAAAATTGGGGAGTGCACACTTAGATTTCCAGGTCCCTGTAATGAACTTTTTCTACCATCATCAAAAGTGTAGATATTTCCTATGTTAATTTCGTCTGATTTCTTGGAGACATCCCTTCTGGAGCCTTCTGTCCTCCTGCCCCAGTGCTAACTGATTACTCTGGAAGGCCTGCAGCCAGGTTATGTCACCCTGGGATTTCCTTTCATCATTATCATGAGAATTCTCTTCACTTCTCACCTCTGTTGAATATCCTGTTTCCAGGATCACATGTCTTCTTGTTTCTTGATTTATTGTCTCATTTTGGCGTACCACATCCTCCAGTCGTTTCCTGAGGAGTACATAGGTAGGAAGTAAAATTTTTTAAGATTTCACACGTCTAAAAATATGCTTACATTACTGAATTAACAATTTGACTAATTCATAAAGTTATAGGTCATAAATAATTTGAAAGCATTCCTCTGCTGTTTTCCAGAATGCCTGACGGAAAGCATAGTACCATTCTGACAACTGTTCCTTTGAATGTTAATTGCTTTTTCCCTCAGAAGGTTTTAGTAACCTTTCTCTATTTACTCAACAAGCTGAAATATCGGATTTCTTTTCCATCCACTGTTGATATCACTTTGCTCACAAAGATCCGTATAGTCAAAGCTATGATTTTTCCAGTATGTACAGATGTGAGAGCTGGACAATAAGAAAGGCTGAGTGCCAAAGAACTGATGCCTTTGAACTGTGGTGCTGGAGAAGACTCTTGAGAGTCCTTTGGACTGCAAGGAGATCAAACCAGTCAATCCTAAAGGAAATCAGCCCTGAATATTCACTGGAAGGATTGATGCTAAACCTGAAGCTCCAATGCTTTGGCTACCTGATACAAAGAGCCAACTCATTGGGAAGGACCCTGGTGCTGGGAAAGATTGAGGGCAGGAGAAGAAGGGGGCAACGGAGGATGAGATGGTTGGATGGCGTCACTGGCTCAATGGACTTGAGTTTGAGCAAGCTCAGGGAGATGGTGATGGACAGGGAAGCCTGGCAGGGTGCAGTCCCTGGGATCACAGAGTCGGACACGGCTGAATGGCTGAACTGACTGATGCTGGGCACCCAGTGGGCTTCTCATTCTGGAGATATAGCTCATTCAGTCCTGACTTGACTTTTTTAAGTTCTCTTTCAGCTGGGTCAGGCCTTAGTTGTGACACACAGGCTCCAGGAAACACGGGCTCTGTAGTTGCAGCACTCAGGGTTAGTGGCCCGTGGCATGTGGAATCTTTGCTCTGCAAGCAGGGATGGCACCCATGCCCTCTGCACTGGAAGGCGGATTCTTAACCGCTGGACTCTTAGGAAAGTCCCCTGATTTGATTTCTTGAATTATCCCTTTGATGATTGCTTTCCCTCCACTTTTCACACATCTGCTCTATTTCTCTGTAACTCCTAAGATGAATGTTAACCCTTCTGGGCTATTTCGTTTTAAAAAATCTTTTCATGCCCATTTTCCAGCTTTTTTTTTTCCCTTTGGCCACACTATGCAGCTTGTAGGGTTTTAGTTCCCCAACAAGGGAGCAAACTCAGGCCTTTGGTAGTGAAAGTGAAGTGTGCTCACTACTGGACTGCCAGGGAACTCCCCAGCCTTTTTGTCTTTAACGTAAGGATAAGTCCTTTACAATACTGTGTTTCTGCCATACATCAACACGAATCAGCCACAGGTATCTGCACGTGCCTTCCCTCTTGAACTTCCCTCCCACCCTGTCCCACTCCTCTAGGTTGTCACAGAGCGCTGGTCTGGGCTCTGAGTCACACAGCCAGTGCCCGCCGGCTATCCTCCTCACACGTCACAACGCGCATGTTTCCATGCCACTCTCCCCGTCGTCCCTCCCTCTTCTTCCCCACCGTGTCTACAGCTGTTCCGCCTCCACTGCTGCCCTGCAAAAAGGTTTACCAGCACTATCTCTCTAGATTCCACATAATGACATGTTAATATATTTTTCTCTTATTGCATTTTGTATAATAGGCTCTAAGTTTGTCCACTTCACCAGAACCAACATTTTTAGCTAAATAATTCCTTGTGTATATGTACCACAACTTCTTTATCCATTCATCTGTCAAAGGACATCTAGATTGCTTTTATGTCTTCAGTTCACTATAGTCGCTCAGTCATACATGGAACAGACTGGTTCCAAATTGGGAAAGAAGTGCGTCAAGGCTGTACATTGTCACCCTGCTCATTTAGCTTATTTCATGTCCTAGCTATTGTAAATAGTACTGCAATGAACACCAGGTACATATGTCTTTTTCACTTGTGGTTTCCTCAGGGTATATGCCCAGTAGAGGGATTGCTGGATCATATACTTTTACTGCTAGGTTTTTTTTTACAGCATCTCCATACTATTCTCTGTGAAAGTGAAAATGAAATAGCTCACTTCCACTCTTTGCAAACCCATGGACTGTAGCCTACCAGTCCCCTCAGTCTATGGAATTCTCCAGGCAAGAATACTGGAGTGGGTTGCCATTTCCTTCTCCAGGGGATCTTCCTGACCCAGGGATTGAACCTGGGTCTCCCGCATTGCAGGCGGATGCTTTACTGTCTGAGTGACTGTATAAATTTGCATTCCCACCAGTAGTGCAAGAGGTTCCCTTTTTTCCACAGCCTCCAGCTTTTATTGTTTGTAGACTTTTTTTTTTTGTCAAATAATCCTTTTTCTTTCTTTGCCGTTCTTAACTAGCTGAGCACCCCAGCGCACCACTGTTGATGTTATCTATGATGTCATGAGGTGACGGCCAGCAACACTGCAGCCCACAGACTAGGCAGTCTCCAGGATCTTTTTAATGGTTCCAGAAAGTTCTCTAGCTAGAGACTGATACTGCATATGCTGGGCAATGTTGATGATATCATCAAAGGTGATGTTTCCACTGTGCTTAATGTTTTTCTGCTTCTTCCTGTCTCTTGGTGGTTCCTTGAGGGCTTTGAAGATCAGGGCAGAAACAGAAGGTACCACCTCAATCTGGGCCTGTCTGAATGGTCAGTTTCACTGTACTCCTCAGACCCTTCAAATCACCAGCTGCCTTGGTGATGTCACCACCGACCTTTTTTGGAGATAGGCCCAGGGGACCCATGTTGGGGGCCAGGCAGACATGGCACCGACTTCCCCACCAGTGTACCTCAGGTACACTTTGATCTCATTGGGGCTGAACTTAAATCTCATCGTGGAGGCGGCTGGTGTCAGATGAACTTGGATTCGGGAGGACCAAAGAAAGTTGCACCTTTGCCTCCTCTGAGCCGAAAGGTAGGTTTTTGTGACATGATGCCTAATTATAGTTTTGATTTGCATTTCGCTAATGATGATGTTGAGCATCTTTTCATGTGTTTGTTAACCATCTGCATGTCTTCTTTGGAGAAATGTCTGTTTAGGTCTCCTGTCCACTTTTTGACTGGGTTGTCTGTTTTTCTGGTATTGAGTTACATGACCTGCTTATATATTTTGGAGATTAATCCCTTGTCAGTTGTTTCACCTGGCTTTTCTTTTTTTTTTTAAAGGGTATTTTCTCAGTTTTATCTTGTAATCCTTTGTGGGTTTTGGGTTTTTTTTTTTCAGTATTTATTTATTGGCCCCAGGTTTTAGTTGCAGCAGGTGGGATCTTAACTATTGCACGTGGGATCTAGTTCCCTGACTGAAGCTGAACCTGGGCCCCTACACTGGGAGCACAGTCTTGGCCACTGAACTAGCATGAAAGTCCTTAACTCCTTGATTGCAGTTATTGGTTATCAAATTTTTAAGATGTTTTATTTCCTAATTTTTTTCCTAATTTTTTAATACCCATGTTTTTATTTCATGGATGTAACATCTTCATATCTGAGAACATTTATCATCTTTTAAGTTATATTTTTCTTTTGTTCTAGTCTGTGCTGTTTCTATATTCTCCAAGTTCCTTTGTTCTTATTTGTTTGGTCCTTGTCTTTCGTGTTAGAGACTTTCTTCAACTATCTGGTGATCCTTGACATCCATTCACATTTCCAATTGAGGCACTAAAACTTTCTGGACACTCTGTGAACACAGTGAGACGGGGCTTCTCAGTTGCTGGACCTTACTGCAGTGAGCCGACTTTCACTTTGGACTCTCAGCTCTTAGAGTGGTTGAACAGTGGTTCCCCAAAAGACATATCCACATCCTAATCCCCATAATCTGTGAATGTGACTTCATTTGGAAAAAAAAGCCTTTGCAATTAAGGATTTTAAGACCACCTTGGATACTCTGAGTGGGCCCTAAACCCAATAACAAGTGTCTGTAGGAGACACCCAGAAGAGACACAGAGAGGAGAAAGTTATGTGAAGATGGAGGCAGACTGCAGTGATGCTGCTACCACCCAAGGAATACCTGGAGCCACCAGAATCTGGAAGAGGCAAAGAAAGAAATGCTCCCTAGAGCCTCTGGAGGGAACATGGCCCTGGCATGTTTTCAGACTTGATTGATTTTGGACTTCTGACTCCAGAACTGAGAGAGAATAAATTTCTTTGGCTTTAAGCTACCAAGATTTTATTATAGCACCCTTAGGAGACTGAAGCACAAGTTGGAATCAAGATTTCTGGGAGAAAATTATCAATAACCTCAGATATGCAGATGACAACAGCCTAAAGGCAGAGTGAAGAGGAATCAGAGAGCCTCCTAATGAAGGTGAAACAGTTACTGCAGTGAGCCGACTTTCACTTTGGACTCTCAGCTCTTAGAGTGGTTGAACAGTGGTTCCCCAAAAGACATATCCACATCCTAATCCCCATAATCTGTGAATGTGACTTCATTTGGAAAAAAAAGCCTTTGCAATTAAGGATTTTAAGACCACCTTGGATACTCTGAGTGGGCCCTAAACCCAATAACAAGTGTCTGTAGGAGACACCCAGAAGAGACACAGAGAGGAGAAAGTTATGTGAAGATGGAGGCAGACTGCAGTGATGCTGCTACCACCCAAGGAATACCTGGAGCCACCAGAATCTGGAAGAGGCAAAGAAAGAAATGCTCCCTAGAGCCTCTGGAGGGAACATGGCCCTGGCATGTTTTCAGACTTGATTGATTTTGGACTTCTGACTCCAGAACTGAGAGAGAATAAATTTCTTTGGCTTTAAGCTACCAAGATTTTATTATAGCACCCTTAGGAGACTGAAGCACAAGTTGGAATCAAGATTTCTGGGAGAAAATTATCAATAACCTCAGATATGCAGATGACAACAGCCTAAAGGCAGAGTGAAGAGGAATCAGAGAGCCTCCTAATGAAGGTGAAACAGGAGTGAAAAAGCTGGCTTAAAACTCAACATTCAAAAAACTAAGATCATGGCATCCAGTTCCATCACTTCATGGCAAATAGATGGGGAAACAATGGAAACAGTGACAGACTATTTTCTTGGGTTCCAAAATCACTGTGGATGGTGACTGCAGTCATGAAATTAAGACACTTGCTCCTTGGAAGAAAAGCAATGACAAAACTAGACAGTGTATTAAAAAGGAGAGACATTACTTCGCCTACAAAGGCCGTATAGTCAGAGCTATGATTTTTCCTGAAGTCGTGTATGGATGTGAGAGCTAGAAGGTTGAGCACTGAAGACTGAAGGCAGAAGGAGAAGGGGACAACAGAGGATGAGATGGTTGGATGGCATCACCGACTCAATGGACATGAGTTTGAGCAAACTCCAGGAGATGGTGGAGGACAGGGAAGCCTGGAGTGTTGCAGTCCATGGGATCACAGAATTGGACACGACTGAGTGAGTGAACACCAGGAGACTAATACAATATCTGCAGGTATTTCTTCATGAGATGGTCAGTTTTCCCAAAGGATCTCCAATATACTGACTGAAGAGTATTAACCTGCTTAGGACAATCTTAGAGCCAAGTGTGACAAAGGGGCCAGGCTTCACTATATGCTATGTAGCTGTTTCAGCTATGCTTAGCATCCCTGAGTTCAGATAATACCCCTTTCAAGAAGGGGTATTAATCATGGTTTTACATTGTTTTTGTATTTACTGATGCTCTGACATCTTGGGGCCTTTCCAGCCTAGGACAGACTGCCCCTCTGAATGCTAACCAATTCTTAAGAGATAGTCCTTCTGCCAGTGCACCTTTTATAAAACCACCAACCAATCCAAAACCCTTACTCCAAACCACGTAATTTATCAAGCTCACAATTAGTCACTATTCCTTTGTCCTAGTCACCCCAGGGCCAGATACCAGACTACTAAAGACAGTTCCTATGCCCTAAGGTCCGCTGCAATCATTAAACTAGCCAATCCTAAGCCTGTTACCCTGTCTCACCCGCTGTTTCTTGTGGACACCACAACAAAGCTTCTGGCCAAGTTCTATATCCATACAATGGAACACAATAGAAAGGAATGAACTGTTGCCATGTGCCACAATGCTGATGAACCCCAAAATAAGAGCTGAGCAAAAGGTGGGTACAAGAGGACAAGCTGCATGGTTTCATTTAAAGAAATATATAAAAATGCAAGAGAAAGATGCCAGAAAGCAGACTGTGTTTGAAGATGGGAGAGTTGACTGCAGAGAGGAACAATTTAGAACCAGGTAACTGGTTTTCTTGCCTGGAGAATCCCAGGGACAGAGCCTAGTGGGTGGGGTTGCAGAGTCAGACACGACTGAAGCGACTTAGCAGCAGCAGCAGCAAACTGGTTCTAAAAAAATTTTTTTAAGCCCTGATTTGTGGCGCTCTTCCAATTCCTGTGGTGTAAATATTCCCACCATGGCCACTTTTGAGCTACTAATGTGAGATCACTAAATGTAGACCTGAGAAGAGATGTACATAAAATTGGTTCTCCTGAGGGGTACTAGTCAGCTTCATCACACCACTACAGAGAGGAACAAAGGTGATGAAAATGTCCTGTATCTTGTGCTGGTTGTAACATCTGTCAAAACTTTTCAAACCGTACCCTTAAGATGGATGCACTTTATTGCTTGCAAGTTATACTTTTAAAATTGACTATAATGCTTCTAATGAAGTATCAGCAAAGACCACAATGCCCAATAAGGAAGGACTGGTCATGTTATTGTCTATCTTCCTGACAGAATATGATGCAGCCATTCAAACAATTTATCAGATTTTAGCAACATGGCAAAATGCTTTGCTATGTTTTGTGAAAAAGGCAAAATAGGAATTTTATTTTTAGCTTGTGTTCGCCTATGCAAATTCTGCAGGCAGAATGCTTGGCTTTTTTTAAGTTAGCTTCTTTTGTATTTAAAAGTAGATAGCAAAATGGTTTGAATCCAGAATCTGCAGCTGCACTGCCTGGGTAGGCAAATCCCAGATGTTACTTTGCAGGTGGGTGACCTTGAGCAATTAACCAAACTACTTTTGAATCTTGGTTTCTTGACTGTAAAAAGGGCATAATATTAGTTCCTGCCTCACAGGGTTGTTCTGAAGATTAAGTGAGTTAATATATGTAAAGACCTTTGAATACTACAAAGAGCAAGGCTTTATAAAGATTAGCCGTTACTCTCATGAGGCAATGATACTGTTTGGACAATAAACTTACTATATGGAATACGGGCATTTATTAGATGTCAAGGAGCAGTGGTTCACAACTGCAGGGGGAGGAGAGCAACTTTTGCTACCAGGGGACAGTTAGCAAGGTCTGGAGACATTTCAAGATTTTATTTATTTACGGTTGTGCGGAGTCTTCCTTGCTGCGTCTTCTCCAGTTGCGGCAAGTGGGGGCTACTCTCCGGTGGCGGTGCTTGGGTTTCTCGTTATTGCGGTTTTCTCTTGTGGAGCTTGGGTTCAGTAGCGGCTGCTCATGGGCTCTACAGTGCTGGCTCAGTAACTGTGGCTCATGCACCGTCAACAGGTAGGGTACCCTCCCCCCTAGGAGATCCTGGTCCTAGTTTGGGTACAGGGGACGTGACTGTCCACCTAAGAAATGGTCTCAGTGGTCCTTCGGGACCTCTCTGTAGACTACCAGTCCCAACCCCTGCCCCCACGTTATGACATTCAATCGATTTTCTAGGAGTCACGTGTTCTGTCGTGGGGGTGTTGTTTCTTAATAAACTAGGTTTTATAATTACCGAGGTTCCGACTATTTGGAAATCAATATCAGATTATCCCCTGTTTCTATAATATGAGGTAGGGGCTGCGTCCCTAGGACTTTTGGGAACATTTAGACTTCACGAATGTAACCCTCGTAAAAACAAGACCTACCCGAGGACCTACCACTGACCAGTGGTCTTTCTGGTTTTGTATTAATCTTCGAGCCTTAAAAGTCGGGACGGAAAATGGAAGTTGAAGAGAGTTGTCCCCTCTCCCCTACCTTTACCTCAATTGTCAACTAGTGCAGATGCACTTTCAACGAGCCAGCACGTACTGAGAAACGCTAAGGTTGAGAGGTCGGGTCTTATGACCTCACCCATCGGATAGGGAAGAGGTCGCCTAGAAGGACTGGATCCTTAACTTAGTCCCAGAGGACTTAACGTCCACCTAAGAAATGGTTGACTCGGTAGTCCCTTCGCGTCAGATGTACTCCTTCGGGGATATTTTTAGGATTATCATTCCCCAAACCCTCGAAGGTCTCCTCACTTATGTGGGAGGGTCTGGAGGGGGATACATACATAGAGAATTAGACATAGGAAATAATAAATAAAGCGTCGTGACCCAGAACCAGCACCGTACATGATGGAAATCGAGGCCGTACACCTAGATCGAGGGACTGCGTCCCATCTTGGACCCGGGACGTGACCTTCGTACCTCAGAATCGGTGACCTGGTAGTCCTTCAAGGATTTTTTTATTAAAATGAATCAAAACCGACACGATCCAGAAATAACAACGCACCCGAAAAGAGATCAAACGTCTCACCCCCGATGAGATCCACAACAACGGTCCCGGAGAGTGAAGTCACCGAAGAGAACAACGTCTGGTGTCCGAACGTTGTCTCAACGCCCAGGGTGTGAGATCTAGTCCCCGAGTTGTCGACACCGCGTCCCGAATCCACCCTACATCCTACACCCCAGAAGACGCCGTACACCCTAGAAGGTCCTAGTCCCTAACTTGGACACTCGGGTCCCTTCGGGGTAGACATCGGAAATAGTATAGGAAATTATGTGACCATTTAAATTCACAACGGGACTCAAGACACTCAGTGAGATCGTTTAAATCTCTAGGGTTCCTCCCCAGTACCTTCAGAGTCTAAACATCAGTTCAGTCTTCAACACCCATTGGACCCCCGGAGGGACCACCGAGTCTCCAATTTCACAGACGGAGGTTGCACCCTCTGGGCCCAAGCTAGGGACCCAACCCTTCTAGGGGACCTCTTCCTTTACCGTTAGGTGAGGTCACAAGAACGGACCTCTTAGGGTACCTGCCTCTTCGAAGCATCTAATGTCAGGTGCCCCAGCGTTTCTCAGCCTGTGCTGGCTCGCTGAAATGGAATGGAATGGAATGGAATGATGAATACTAGCTGTAAACTTCATCCTCCACTCAACGACATAACACGAATAAGCACGGACTGACACTGGGGTACCTGACATCGGGTGGTCCGAGGAGACAGGTGTCTTAAAGGGTGAGACGGGTACTTATGACCTCACCCAACGGTAAGGATGAGGTCCCCTAAAAGGACTGGTCCGTTAACTTGGTACAGAGGACACAGAGGACATCACCGTCCGCCTAAGAAATAGTGACACGGTGGAGCCTTCGTGGCTTGGGAATTGGACTCCCTCGACTGAGAGGTCCATCTGTCGCAGTTTTAACTCAACTTAACTGGGAGTGACAGCCTCTTAACGACCCTACCCCCCCCGTCCCTACCCCTCTGAGGGTGTGTAGACCACAGTCTTTGGACATTCTTATTTCCTCTGTGTGTTCTGTCGAGTGGAAAAGAATTTTGTTGCTTCGTATATTAGTTTTGACTCATACATGAGTTGATTTATTTCTTTTTTCTTGTCTTGTAATCTTCCCACGACCGGGTCTTGTGTCCTAAGGGACATTGTGGACCGGTCCTCCTCGTCAGAGTCACTCGGAGTCCCAAACACTAGGTGACCCGTATGAGTCACTAAAAGTTAAAAATGGAATAAAATAACCATGTAAAATTTTTTCGATTCAGTTGCAATTTTCGGAAATGAATGGAGAGGTAGACGTAAGGTTCGTACTTTTGGGTTGACCTCAGTCAAGTTTATACAAATCATGTATATGATGAAAAATTGTGTTAGACTGTTACTATAGTTCGTTAATTTTTAAGATTTTTCATGAAAAAACCCCCCTCCTCGTCCCAAATGTTTTCAATGTATCATTTTGGAAAAGTAAATTTTGACTTGATACAACTGTTTATGGTTATTGGAGTCTATACGTCTACTGTGGTGGTAATACCGAAGTGAAGAGGAACTCAAAAGCCTCTTGATGAAAGTGAAAGTGGAGAGTAAAAAAGTTGGCTTAAAGCTCAACATTCAGAGAACGAAAATCATGGCATCTGGTCCCATCACTTCATGGGAAATAGATGGGGAAACAGTGGAAAACAGTGTCAGACTTTATTTTGGGGGGCTCCAAAATAACTTCAGATGGTAACTGCAGCCATGAAATTAAAACATGCTTACTCCTTGGAAGAAAAGTTACGACCAACCTGGATAGCATATTGAAAAGCAGAGACATTACTTTGCCAACAAAGGTCCGTCTAGTCAAGGCCATGGTTTTTCCTGTGGTCATGTGTGGATGTGAGTTGGACTGTGAAGAAAGCTGAGCACCGAAGAATTGATGCTTTTGAACTGTGGTGTTGGAGAAGACTCCTGAGAGTCCCTTGGACTGCAAGGAGATCCAACCAGTCCATCCATTCTAAAGATCAGCCCTGGGTGTTCTTTGGAAAGAATGATACTAAAGCTACTCCAGTACTTTGGCCACCTCATGCGAAGAGCTGACTCATTGGAAAAGTGATGCTGGGAGGGATTGGGGGCAGGAGGAAAAGGGGACGACCGAGGATGAGATGGCTGGATGGCATCACCGACTCAATGGTCGTGAGTTTGAGTGAACTCCGGGAGTTGGTGATGGACAGGGAGGCCTGGCGTGCTGCGATTCATGGGGTCGCAGAGTCGGACACGACTGAGCAACTGAACTGATGTTGAGAAAGACGACAATATTTCACTGGTATTATAATTTGGAATTACAGGTGATTTCTGCTTAACTCTTCACGCCTTTTCAAATTTCTCCAGTGAGAAGCATGTATTATTTTGATAACTAGGAAAAGAAAGGAGCCTCCCCTAGTAGCTCAGCGTAAAGAATTGCCTGCCAATGCAAGAGACCCCTGGCCTGGGAAGATCCCACAGGCTGCCGGGCAACTAAGCCTGAGCGCCACAACTACTGAGCCTGTGCTCTAGAGCCTGGGGACCGCAACTATGGAAACCTCCGCACCCAGAGCCCATACTCTGCAACAAGAGGAGCTGCCACAATGAGAAGGCCGTGCTCTGCAACGAAGAGTAGCCTCTGCCCACTGCAACCAGAAAGTCCCAGACAGCCATACAGAAATACAATTATAAAAAAAAGGAAGGAAATAATGGAGGACTGAAAGTGAAAGGAGAAAGCAGCGCAGGGTGTGTGGTCTGTCTCCAGGCTCGCTCTCTGCTCAGTACAGGAGAGGGCAGGGGCAAGGCTCTACTTCCCCCCCATCTCTCGGAGGCCCTAACTCAGGATCCAGGAAGCTTTTACCTCTATATTCTTGCCTTTGTTCTTCTTCCTTCTTTGTCCCCAGGATTGAATCCCTTTCTGTTGGGGGTGGAGGGGATACAATTTTTTAAAAAATCAGAAAATTGTTGATAGTGGCTTGGTTGTGCCAGGTACTCCAGGGCCCTTGCCCTTGAGCATACAAATCTTTCTTCAGACTTTTCCCCTACCCATTTTCCTTGATTTTTAAAAACTAATTTTTGATCACAAAAGTAATACCTGTTCACTGAAGAAAACATGGAATTCACAGAAATAAAAAATGAATATAAAAATCGTTTGTAATCTGCCACCCAGAGGTAGCCATTATTAACATATGGTTTATACAGTCTCAGTCTTTTTCCTATTCGGATACACTGGTTTAATACAGGTTTAATACACTTCTCTTCTTGGAACAAAACAGGACATCTATATAATATCTGCAAAACTTTTTTATTGAGGTATACCATCCCTACGTTCAGTGCAAAAAATGCGTAACTCTTAAGTGTACCTCTTGATGAATTTTTCACATAAATACCTACAATATTTTTATTTGCTTTCTGTACTTAGCAATCTATTATGAACACTGCCCATATTATTAGATGATCTTTAATGGCATAATTTTTAATGGCTAACTACAATTACAATAGTCCACTACAGTAATATATTATAACTTATTTAACCAATCTGTCAACTGCTAGGAATTTAGGTTGTTTTCCGCTGTTAACCCCTGCATTAGTTTCCTATCACTGCTGTAAAAAATTACAAACTTACACAATTTATTCTCTTCCAGTTCTGAAAGAAGGTTAAATGAGTCAGCAGATTTGTGTTCCTGGGCTTTGTTGGTGCTTGAGTGATTAAAATTTCACCTGCCAGTGCAGGGGGTGGGGGAGCTAAGATCCCAAAGCCCTAGCAGTCAAAAAGCCAAAAGGTAAAACAAAAGCAATACTGTAACACATTCAATACTTTTGTAAAAAGAGCGGTTTTCTTTTGGGAAGCTCCAGGGAGAGTTTGGGAAGCTCCAGGGAGAGTCTGCTCCTCGCCTCCTCCAGCTTTCAGAGGCTGCTGGCATTCCTGGCTCATGGCCCCACATCACTCAGGCCTTGACCTCTGTCATCGCATCTCCTTTTCTGACACTCATCCTCCCGTCTCCTTCTTCTAAGGATTGTGGTTACAGTGGGTCCACTGAGGCAATCCAGTTCCCATCACAATCAGCCACAGCTGCAAAGTACCTCCTATCAGGTGAAGTGACATTTTCTTGGGCTCCAAGGATTAGCATCTGGACATCCTTTAGGGAGGACATTCAGACCACCACAGCTATGGACATTCCCCTCCCACTCTTTTTCTGCTGTTCCTTCTCTTCTCCCTCACGTTTACTGCCCACTAGTTTTTAACACCATCTCCAGTCCCCAGATCTCTTTATTGCTTGTTTCCTATGTCCTTCAAGACATAACTTATTCTTGGGAGCTCGATGATTGTTTCTGATCATTGATTTCTCACTTATTTCCCAAGCTCCAGCCTTTCTCCCAGATCCCAATCAAGAATGTACAGTCTCTGGGAATTCCCTGGCAGCCCAGAGGTTAGGACTTCGCCCTTCCAATACCACGAGCCCAGGTGTGTGTGTGTGTGCATGCGCGTGAGAGAGAGAGAGAAAGAGAATGTAGTTTTCCTTGGTTGTCCCCTTATGACCTTAAAGACTAAATGTTTCTGAAACTGGATATATGACCCCTCCCCCATCCTCTACCCCACCTTCCTGCACCAACCTGGCTCCCATATAGGATCTTGTTAAAGTGACTACTCTCAAAATTACTTAAGGCTGAAGACTGAGGATTCACCTTGCATCCTCTATTTAATCAGTCACGAAATCCCATCAATTATTTTGTGACTTAGCATTCCTCTAATATTCACCTAATATCTTGGCTATTGCTAAAGTGTGTAATTACACTTTCTCCCTATCAAAACCATACTGCTTTTATGGAGGTGGATTATCCTCTCCTCCAGGAAGTCCTCTGTGACTGCTTCTTTCTAGGATACCATCTTCCTACTTCTAGAGGAAAACCCACATAATTAAATGTCCACTATGTGCTCAGATTTTTCAACCATTTTAAAATTTAATCTTTACTTCTTTAAAAATATTTGGCTGCACTGGGCATGCAGGATCTTTAGTTTCCGCATGTGAACTTCTTAGTTGTGGCATGTGGAATCTATTAATAGCTCCCTGCACTAGACTCTGAGCTTCCAGTGCTCAAAGTCTTAGCCACTGGACCACCAAGGAAGTCCCTAAAACTTCATCTTTAAAGTAATGTTTTTAATGTATACAAATGAGGAAGCTAAGTCTATGCAAAGTAACAAAACTAGTAGATGGTAGAAAGTGAACCCCAGCCTGACCAACTCCAAGGCCAAGCTTTTCGCCTCTACTCCACCATCACCTCCTTGCCGTTAATGCCCATGGTTCAAAACTTGACTGTTCATTAAAAGCATCTGGGAAGGGTCTTCCCTAATGGTCCAATGGTTAAGAATCCACCTTCTAATGTAGGGAGGGGACACAGGTTTGATCTTGAGTGGGGAACCAAGATCCACATACTGTGGGTGATAAGCCTGCATGCCATTATCTAGAGAAAAGCCCCCAGATGCCACAATTACCGAAAAGCCTGCATACCACAAGGAAGACCCAACACAGTTCTCCTCACACTCCCCCCCCACCCCAAAATATCACCTGGGGTACTGATTCTTAAGTCCCATACCAGAGCTACTAATAAGGTTCTCTGAAGGTGAAACCCAAAAATCTATTTTTAAAAATTTATATATTCATCATGACATATTACTTATTACTAACTAGGTATGCTTAACATACACGCCTTATTCCATCAACTAGTGGAGGAAACTGTCCTATTCATCTCTGTGACCCATCCAGTACCATTATACAACAGGCACTGGAAAATATCTGTTAGTTGTTGGAGTCCCCTGGTGGTCCAGTAGTGAAGACTCCACAGTTCTGCTGCAGAGGGCACAGGTTTGATCCCAGGGCAGGGAAGATTCCGCCCCCCTCCGCACCCCACCCCCCCAAAATCTCTGCTTGTTTACCTTTAAAAATATTTATTTTTATATATGGCTGTGCTAGGTCTTCACTGGCATGCACCGGCTTTTCTCAGGCTGTGGTGAGCGGGGGGCTGCTCTCCTGTTGCAGTGTGCAAGCTTCTCACTGTGATGGCTTCTCTTGCTGTCTGTTGAGAAGCATGGGTTCTATGCACATGGGCTTCAGCAGCTGTGGCTTGGCAGTTGTTGCAGACGGGCTTGGCTGCTCCTCAGCATGTGGGATCCTCCTGAACCAGGGATCAAACCAGTGTCCCCTGCATTGAAAGGCAGATTCTTAGCCACTGGACCACCAGGGAAGCCCTCTGTTGGTTATTTATATGCTAAAAAATTATAAGGAACACTATGAGCTATATTGTTACAAGAGTTCAGAGGATAACAGTAACAGCTAGCGCTTACTGAAACCTCATCATATGCCACGCCCTCATTGTTCTAAGAAATTCGCAAGTATTAAACTTCTTAGGACTTTGCAATAATCCTATAAAGCAAGACCAGGACACAATCTGCAGGGTCCCTCGTTAAAAAATTATTAAGAATTTCAGTGCATGGGGATGATCCAGAGAGATGATATAGGGTGGGAGGGGGGTTCAGGATTGGGAGCCCGTATACACCCGTGGCAGATTCATGTCAATGTATGGCGAAATCAATACAGTATTGTAAAGTAAAATAAAATTAAAAAAAAAAAAAAAAAAGAATTTCAACATGGTGACAGTGGAGCATTAAACCATAGCGAGGGGCCAACATTTCTTGGCACGTGTGGCTGTACAGGTCTCACACCCATAAGCCAACCCTGGCTAAAACTATTATCCCCATTTTACAGATGAGAAAACAGACAGAGGCATCAAATAAGCATTTTCAAGATCACAGTTAAAAAGTGAAGATATAAATGTGCACTATCTTAGAGAAGGCTTCATTGCAATCTCTCTATTTATGAAGTTCTCCAATCCTTCAAGGTTCAGCTCAAAGACCCTTTGTCTAAGTATTCTCATAAGCCAGAAAAAAATTCTCCTCCTCTGATATTTTAGCTCCATGACATCTGGTTTGCACGTTTCTTATGACTTCATCACATCCCCATGTTACACCTAAAATAACCTGGGAGGTGGGGGGTATATCTAATAAATTCATGTATTTGAATGAATGATCAAAGACACAAACTTGTGCATGACTTGAGGACTGGGAGAGACGAGGAGGGAACTCCAAGCAGGCACAGGCCTAGGACAGAGAGCACTTCTGAAGGACGAAGAGATATGGCTGCCTCAATCGGCCCAGTGGTACACATAGGTGCTAGTGTGAGGAACGCTGCAAAAGAGGATGAAGTCTAAGATGTTATAAAGTGTCTTTAACAAACACCACTTCTCAGGGGCCGAAAGGATATGATGCATGTGCCCCTCTAAGGTCAGCCAGCTTTGCTTAGGAGGAAAAGGCATCAGGTCACAGTCTGACAGCTTCTCCCCTCGCAGCCAGTCGCCTCACATATAAGCTCTATGGGTTAGTGGGGAGACTGAGCCTGGAGTGCCATCTGATCTCATCCATTCACCAATTCACTTGTTTAACACATGTTGGTGAACATATTCCAGAATGAGATACTTGCACCGAGCACTTCACAGCTCCCATTCATGCTCAGTCCACCCAGTGGCGTGCCAGTCTCCCATTTCACAGGTCTAAGGAATTAAGTAACTTGCTCAAGATCAGACAGCAGGAAGTGGAATAGTAAGACTAAAATCCAGTTTCTCTGTTTAATTTCAGAATTTGTTGGACATGAATATTCCTGATATTCAAAAAGTTATAGAGAACAGCCTATTAAAACCCATGTACTCCATTCAGAGCTCAAGAGATACAACCTGAAGTGCCCGTGTACCTCTCCACATTCTACTAAACCACACTGCCGCCAGTTCCTCCTACTTGATTAACACTGTGTGTGGCATCACCACCCAGAAATCTTCCATCAGTTTCCAAGTTCAGAACCACTTCTATTTCCACTATTACTTCTACTCTTCTCCATTTTACAAGTAACATCTTGTATCAGGATTATTACAGTGGCCTTCTAATTGGTTTCCTTGCATCTGCTCTTCTACATTACAATCACCAACCTTTTTAAAACCTTTGGTCTTAGGATATAGACAAAAGCATCTGCATGGCATTCAAGGATCTCAGATGGTCTTTCCCCTACTCTGCACACTAGCTTGTTCCCTATGTTTTGGGCATACTGGCCTTCTTGCAGTTCTTTATAATCCCCAAGCTCCCTCCCACTACAGGGTCTTTGCACGCAGTGTTCCTCCCTTCTTCATCTGAGTAACTCTCTTCCCTTTCTCAAGTAAACTTTCTTTCCTTGAGCCTCCTGGCGGGGTCATTCTTTGTATCTCTCACTTTTACAACTTTATATTTATTTGTGAGATTAACTGATTAAATTGATAGGCCTCTCCTAACAGGCCAAGGACCAAGAACCACTTGCTTACTACAAAATACATGCTAAATAAACAATAGCTAATGTATATATAACATATATAATTTCCGGCAGTGATCCTAGGACTTACCAACCCACCAAGACCTCCCCAATGCTCTAGGAAGCAGGTAGTTATTAGCCCCATTTTACATATAAGCAAAGTAAATCACACAAGCTAAAGAAGTGGCAGAGTTGGTTCGTGAACTCAGGCGGTCAATGAGTGCTAAGTGCCTCAGTAAATCTGCTGAATGCATGATAGTGCTGAGTGCTTTTGACAGGGACTACATAGCGCCTATCTTAGTTCAACAAAAAAAATCAGTTGGTTATGTTAAGGGTCTTATGTTTGACTGGAACTTTGCTACAAAACATTTATCTTCTTAGCATTTTACTCCAGCTACCTGAAAATCCATTTGCCCTCATTGGTAGTATCATGAATCATGACTGATGCTGAGCAGAGGGGCAAACCGGTAAAAGGCCAGGAAAAAGTTGGTGAACAGAACAGCAGATCATTTGTAATATGGGTAATCCTCATAAAGACAATTCAAAGGTTTTCATAGATGTCATCTCACTTAACCTTCATCGATTCCTAATAAAGTTACACACACAGGGCAGTTCTGCATCAGCTGATAGATGAAGCAAAAGGCTGAGATGAGGATTCCTAAATCATCAGAAATTAACTAGTCACAGGATGGGTAAGGGAGGTGTTCCCATATTTCGTTTCAGAAATGCGTTATTTCTGGCAGAGAAAGACCTCTTCGTTCTTAAGGGTTAAAGGTAGCTAGCTAATTTTCCTGATTCCTTTTTGGCTGCCCTGCACCGCCTGTGGAGTGTCCAGTTCTCCCGACTAGGGATTGAACCCAGGCCGTGGCAGTGAAAGCAATTAATTCTAACCGCTAGGCAAGCAGGAAACGTCCTAACTCTTAGCTGGAACTTCTCAGCAAGGACGCTGTTGCGCTTAGGTTTTCCCAGTATGGCTACAGTAGGGGAAATTATCCCACAGGCTCAAGTTATATGGTAAAGAGCTGTATAAGCTAGCTACATCCACTTAACCCTAGGCCAATATGGTGCAAATGTTAACAATTCAGGAAATTCTTCACCCAGAGCCTCAATACCAATGTAAAGGAAGTCAAGAAACTGTACGCACCTTTTCTTTATGTGCATTTTGCTAAGGAAAAGTTTTCATTAGTTTCTTTCAGGGCTGTAACTAAAAAAGTCTAAGAACTTTATGCCTGTACACACATTCTTTCTGGTTCACGGGACCAGAACTTTACAATAGGAGCACCTTCGCAGGATGAAACATTTCTATTCCTTCAAGTACCTGATAGCTATGGATGCGGATCTAGGAAGAATCCCAATATCCAACCCACGTTGTTTGACCTTGTAACAGCTCAGGCCTCAAACTAGAAGG
>SJYX01013970.1:227384-242349 GCA_006410675.1 Oreotragus oreotragus | reverse complement strand
CCTGGCCCATTGCTTTATGGGAAGAGACATTACTTTTCCAACAAAGATCCGTCTAGTCAAGGCTATGGGTTTTCCCAGTGGTCAAGTATGGATATGAGAGTTGGGCTATAAAGAAGCCTGAGTGCCAAAGAATTGATGCTTTTGAACTGTGGTGTTTGAGAAGACTCTTGAGAGTCCCTTGGACTGCAAGGACATCTAACCAGTCCATTCTAAAGGAGACCAGTCCTGGGTGTTCATTGGAAGGACTGATGTTGAAGCTGAAACTCCAGTACTTGGCCAACTGATGTGAAGAGCTGACTCATTTGAAAAGACCCTGATATTGGGAAAGATTGAGGGCAGGAGGAGAAGGGGACAGCAGAGGATGAGATGGTTGGATGGCATCACTGACTCGATGGACATGAGTTTGGGTAGACTACGGGAGTTGGTGATGGACAGGGAGGCCTGGCATGCTGCAGTTCATGGGGTTGCAATGAGTCGGACATGACTGACTCAACTGAACTGAACTGAGAAAAGATAGAAGAGAAAATGTGACATTTCTATACTCTCACAGTAGGGGATGTTACATGATAAATATTTTAGCAAGTACCCAAAAATGTAGCATTTCAAAAGAAAAGTTTCTGTTCTCTAAAATTTACTTCTATGAAACTCTTCATTGCCTAATGGCATACAAATTATTAATAATACTTTTCATATTAAAGATAATAATAGTTGCCATTTATTAGCTGCCTACTATTCATGAAGCTAGACATGAACCACCGAACCTTATAACAGCTCCAGAAATAAGTATTAATATCCCTGATTTACAAGTGGAGCAATTGAGGTTTGGCAAGAATCTCTCTCTTTCAGTTCCACCCAGCTGTTAAGCAGTGAAATTGGTACCCAGACCTATCTCTTTTCTAAGAATTACACACCTTCCACTGAGCCACACTTATCATATTTTTTTCCCACTCAGGGAGAAATAGGTTTTATAGGCGCTCACACAGCTTATTTGCAAAACACACATTAGTATCTTCTGTAAAGCAAGCAGACAGAGACCTGAGATATATCTGTGAAAGTTGCCTGAGTGAAATACAGGCTCTCCCATCTGTCAGTATCAGAGTGATGAGCAGAGGCCCCAGTGTGAAAGCTGAGAAATAAAAATGTTGTTCCTAATATCACTTGCTGGTGTGCTCTTTCTGTAAGTCCTCCCACTCCGCCTCTAGTAGTTTTTAATATCCTAAAGTTTCTTAAGAGTGAATCACATTTTTAAAGAGTGCAGAGTTCTTGGCTATGCCTCCAAGAGAGACAGCACCAGGTGAATAACCCACAAACATCCTTCTTAAGTTGAGACCAGCTCTTTGCCTCATCAATCTATAACACATTTTTTCTGGTTTCAGATGTTCCTTATCACCTAAATTTGATTTCATTCTAGAGACCTTCATCATAGCCCCACTCTGTCTTATTTCTAATTCATACCAAATCCTTCCAGTTGGTTCAAGTATTTAATATTCACCCATAGTCCATATTTCAAAAATTATATTGACAGAAAAATTCAATAGCTTCCCACACCTGGAATTTAGGCATGAGCAGTTGAGATAAACTCTCGTGGGTGGGGTTCTTTCACTGGAATTGAGCACTTCTCTTTGTACCTGCCTTCAATGAATAGTTTGTAAATTTCAGTGGCAATGTAAAGGCAGATAACCCCCCTGAGAATCCAATTTAAAACTAATTCCTTTCCCCCCAAAATATGCACACACCCCCAAATTTTTGACAATACTTTCATGGGACTTACAGACTCCTAAAGTGTGTAATCCAAAGTTAAGATCATTTGTTTTATAAAATTAAAATTATTGGAGTATAGTTGCTTTACAATATTATAGTTTCTACTGTACAGTAAAATAAATCAGCCATACATGTACATATATTCCCTCTCTTTTGGACTTCCTTCCCATTCAAGTCACCACAGTGCCTTAAGTAGGGTTTCCTGTGCTATACAGTATGTTTTCATTAGTTATCTGTTTTATATATGAAGAAATTGGGTCATTTGTAAAGATGTGGATAGACCTAGAGATTGTCACACAGAGTGAAGTCAAAAAGGGAAAAATAGATCTCATATATTAACCATATATGTGAAATCTAGAAAAGTGGTATAGATGATCTTATTTGCAAAGCAGAAATAGAGACACAGAGATAGAGAACAAATATGTAGATCCCAAGGGGGAAAGTGGGATGAGAGGAATTGGCAGATTAGGTTTGACACACATATAAATTGATACTATGTATAAGTACCTAACTTGCTTTTAAAGGAAATAGAAAACAACTTCCATTCTCCTTATGTTGATGTGAAACCAATGAGTTACAATTTTTTAATAAGTTACCTATAAACGCACACTTTCTATGATGTGATGCTATAGAGTAGAGAGAAATGAGAATGGCCCTGCTTTCAGCTACTCCTGCAGTCACACTGAAGACCTAGGTATGTATCCTTCTATGCTGGAAGTCTTACAAACCAATTCAGAGGGCAACGGTCTGGCACATTTTGAGAAGTGTTCATTCAGATCAGTGTTCAGATCAGCTAAAGCTTATTAAGTGCCCCTGCCCCAGGCAAAGGAAATACAGTGAGGATTAAAAGATGAGTAAGACAGCCCCTGATAAATTCTGTTGTCAGCCCCTTTCCCTCTCCACTTTTTGCCAAGCCTTACTTTTCCCTCCTACAACTTTCAGAGCAAGCTATTTGTCATATGAACAAGGAAAACCTTAAAGAGTGAAGATTTTTCACATATGGATAAAGTAAAAAAAAAAAGGTGGAGTAGGTTATTCCTCACTCTATAGCCCATTGCACTAGCAAGGTGCCCTGGAGAGAGCTAACAAAATTGAGTTGAACCTGTGAAGTCAGAGGTGGGTATGCATATCAAGGAGGAAAATAGCTCTTAAAAGCTTTGACCCTGATGAAAAAGAGGAAGCTGACCTAGCTTATCACACCTAGATTTAGATCAAATGATAGTCAGTGATTATATGAAGTGGCTTTTTCTTCAATAACAGCAGCAACAACTGTTCTACAATTTATGGGACACTAACTCTATGGATGGCACTGTGCTAAGTAAGTGCTTTACATAAATCACCTAATTTATTGTCTGTAACAACCATGACTTGTAGACAAGGATACTCTCAGGAAGATCTTCTGGAGAAGGGATAGGCTACCCACTCCAATAGTCTTGGGCTCCCCTAGTGGCTCAGCAGGCAAAGAATCTGCCTGCAGTGAGGGAGAACTGGGTTCAATCCCTGGGCTGGGAAGATCCCCTGGAGAAGAGAATGGTTACCTACTCCAGTATTCTGGCCTCTGGGTCTTATAGCATTTATACAGGTTTGCCAAGATAGTAAAAACATAAGATTTAAAATAGAGACCCCAACCCAGTGCTGTTGGACCCAAAGACAATGCTCACAACCACTGCAGTGTTTTTCTGTCCTTAGAGCCCAGGGGGAATACAACACCAAACAAATAATTTTTAAAATTATAAATTGAGTATGGAAGAAGGGTATCTAGACTCAATTAACAGTTACCTCTTAAGTGATGAGTCCACATGGGCACACATGTATGTGTGTAAGCAAGAGGGAGTAAGGGAATGATTTTGGTGATCTGAATCCAATACCGCTAAAGCTGTTAACACTTGCAGGTAAGGATAGCCACAGAGAAGGGACAAAAAAGAGCACAGGATTGCTATACACACACACACACACACACACACACACACACACACACACACACACACACACACACACACACACCCTACTTTATCAAGCTTACATTTGTGCTGCATAACACCCTTCAAAGGATAAAAGCTGTGGCCATCATTGTTGCTATTCCGTCACTCAGTGGTGTCTGACTCTCTGTGACCCCATGGACTGCAGCACGCCAGGCTTCCCTGTCCTTCACCATCTCCCAGAGCTTGCTCAAACTCATGTCCATTGAGTCGGTGATGCCCCCCAACCATCTTGTCCTGTGTCATCCCATTCTTCTGCTGCTTTCAATCTTTCCCAGCTTCAGGGTCTTTTCCAGTGAGTACTTTGCATCAGGTGGCCAAAGTATTGAAGCTTCAGCTTTAGCCTCAATCCTTCCAATGGATATTCAGGATTGATTCTCTTTAGGATAGCCTGCTTGGATCTCTTTGCAGGCCAAGGGATTCTCAAGAGTCTTCTTCAACACCACAGTTCAAAAGCATCAATTCTTTGATGCTCAGCCTTCTATTTGGTCCAACTCTCACATCCATATATGACTACTAGAAAAATCATAGCTTTGATTAGATGGATCTTTTTCAGCAAAGTAATGTCTCCGCTTTTTAATATGCTGTCTAGGTTGGTCATAGCTTTTCTTCCAAGGAGCAAGGGTCTGTTAATTTCATGGCTGCAATCACCGTCTGCAGTGATTTTGGAGCCCCCCAAAATAAAGTCTGTCACTGTTTCCATTGTTTCCCCATCTATTTTCCATGAAATGATGGGACCAGATGCCATGATCTTAGTTTTTTGAATGTTGAGTTTTAAGCCAGCTTTTTCACTCTCCTCTTTCACCTTCAACAAGAGGCTCTTTAGTTTCTCTTCACTTTCTGCTATATGGGTGGTGTCATCTGTATATCTGAGGTCATTGATATGTCTCCCAGCCATCTTGATTCTGGCTTGTGCTTCATCCAGCCCAGCATTTCACATGATGCATTTTGCATATAAGTTAACTAAGCAGGGTGGCAATATATAGTTTTGACGCACTCCTTTCCCGATTTGGAACCAGTCTGCTGTTTCATGTCAGATTCTAACTGTTGCTTCCTGACCTGCATACTGGTTTCTCAGGAGGCAGGTAAGGTGGTCTGGTATTTCCATCTCTTAAAGAATTTTCTGTAGTTTATTGTGATACACACAGTCAACGGCTTTAGCATAGTCAATGAAGTGGAAGTAGATGTTTTTCTGGAATTTTCTTGCTTTTTCTATGATCCAATGGCAGCTGGCAATTTGGTCTCTGGTTCCTCTGCCTTTTCTAAATCCAGTGAACATTTGGAAGGGCATCCTAATATCCAGTAAAGGGCCATTTTGAGATGCCTCTGAATTATTTGTCAACTCTAAGATTCAGGACCCTCCATCCATATTGTCAAACTATAGCAGAGATAGCGTGTCTATCTTTATCTTAAAGAAAAAACTCCCAGATGCAAGCATTTTACAAATATCCTCTAGGAACACAAACACACACATAATCATGTGTACAATTTCCCCTCACCATTGGATAAAAGCCAATCTTTCCCACATATTCTTTAGGAAAAGAGCAGTAAGTAATATTTAGAATGGGTAAGAGTCCTCTGCCAAGAAATGTTCCAGAAACCCTGGAATGTTGGAGAATAGTGTTCACAACTAGGTTTGAGAAAAAGGAAACATTTTGCTTGAAGAAAGCAAATTGCTGTATGTCTTGAAAAATATTTATTGATAATGAATCCTGATGCACCAAATAGAAAAGAAAATTTTCTTCATAATGTTTTGCCCTTTCTCATTCCAACTTCTATCCCTGAGCCCACAAACCCTTGGGAAAGGCTTAATTCCGTACACACTTGAAGAAAGCAAATTGCTGTATGTCTTGAAAAATATTTATTGATAATGAATCCTGATGCACCAAATAGAAAAGAAAATTTTCTTCATAATGTTTTGCCCTTTCTCATTCCAACTTCTATCCCTGAGCCCACAAACCCTTGGGAAAGGCTTAATTCCGTACACACTGTTTTAACTTTATGACATATTTCTTATTTCCATAGCCTAAAACTGAGGTCATAAATTACTGATTGTGACTCTTTGAGTCTCTCGCCCTCTTCAGTACTGCTGTGCATATCATATTACTGTGGAAACTAAGGAACTGGAGGGAAGTTGGGGGGAAATATTCATTTTATGCCAGAGTTAAAACAAAGCTACTAATCTCTGGTAAACCCCCTCAGGAGTGACAATGGTAATGAAATAATTTCTTAGGGAATTCCTTAGGAAAGAGCAAGTCACAGAAAAAGCAAATGGCAGTCTGAGATCCTCCCCATGCAAACCAAGAAGCTCCTGTCATGTGTGGGACTCCTCATTTGTCAGAGTGTTGGCAAAAGGTTCCAATCAAAGACCTTGGCTTTTTTCTTTCCATTTCCTAAAATAAAATATAATCAGTAACACTTAATTAACATTCTTTGTCAGTGTTCTTCCTCAGTCCTAACTAAGGGTAACGTTATAAGTTTCTCAACTCCCTTAAGCCCTGTTAATGCCACGTGTGCCAAGTTGAAAAGTAACTCTTTGTTTGGATGTAATAAGTGAGTTATTGCACATTAAATAATTATAAAAATGCTTATTAAAACCTACTTGAGCAATAACAAGTCATATCAATTGCATCACTTTTAACTCTCAGTAATTATGTCGTTTGTAATCAATTGCCTTTTTCATCAGTCATATTATTATATTCTGTAGCTGGTTTCTATTACATAATTGTTTGCCCTCAATAAATGTTTTAATAAGCAGTTGTATTTATACTCCATGAAATAACAGTCTTAATTAATCTAAGTTGAATACTCATTTGGGAACTTAAATTCAAAGTACTGCCAAACATTCTGTAAGCATGATTCACATCAAGTTGAATAACAAAAGGTGTGCAATGTGCTAACAAGTACTATTACAGTAACTCCATTTCACAGGAAGGTTATGGAGTAGTTTTCTTATTTTTAAATCTGGTGACATTTCAGTAAGGATACATTTCTTAAGACTTCACAGGGACATCCTTGTAAGTTCCCTATATGCTACTTAGCAGGAATGTATCACTTGAAACAAGAATGCTTTGGCTTATTATTTTTGGCTCTTCTACAACCAAACTACTTTATAATAGCACAAAAAGAGATTGACTCTTTTGATAGTTTGGGACACATGATATTTTTGGATGGCATCATTTTAAATAGAGTTAGAGGTAAAATGTCAAATTTCATTTAACAGAAAATATTAACCAAAGGCAAAATACATGGTTCATGCTTTCATTTTTCAAAACTGTTAAACTAAATTGTCTGACTGGCAAAAGAAATTAATCGGAAAGCAAGTCTTTCTGGTAACTAGTCTGAGCTTCCTCAGGCAATCCTAGGAAATTAAAAACTGAAAGGAGTAGAAAACATTAAAAACAGAAGAAAAGGGAAAGAAACAAAGCGCAGTATCTGATTTTTAATTTTCATCAATCAAATCGCCGTTTGTGCTGCACTGTGAAGTTCAGGATGTTATGAGATGAGGAATGTTCTAGAATTACTGAACCCCCCCCAAACCCCCCTCCTGTAGAGAACATATTTTAAGTTCATCTGATATGTATTATACATACATTGACTTAGACCAATTACATGCAACTGGTGGCAAAACTGGCCTGTGGGGACCTTCAAAGGCAGGACCACGTGAACAGGGACTATGACCTGACCACAGAAAGGCTTGCCAACGTGGGAAAATAAACAAGAACACAAGATTTGGGCAGAGCAGAGGTTCTTGGGCAAATCATTTTGCTCTTGGAACCTCATTTTTAATAGATGGCATTTTGAAATCCCTCAGTACACATTACTATTGCCTTTCAACACATATTTTTTAAATCTTTAGAACCATCAAATAACTTTCAGTGATTTTTGTGAGGTCATGTTAAGGTTAGCATAGAAAGAGGACCACCCACATAGCCAAACTGGCATGTCTCTCCTCAATTTTCATTGTCAAAAGGACAAAGGAACTGTTTTAATGAAGTGTTTTTCAGTTGTCTTTTGTTTCATATTTTACACAGGAAAAAGGAAAATGTTTCCTTAGTTCAGGGCATCTGAATCATATTTCCAAGGGGACAGACATTTTCAGGACAGTAAGTACTAAATTATAAATAACTTTCAATAAATTAAACTGTAGTCTGGCTTTTTTTTTTTTCTTCCTTGGAAACATTTAGCCTTCAGAGAACTTAATTGTTCTTCAAGATAAAACGACAGTTGCTTCTCAAGTATATAAGGCAATTGGGCATATGTCAGTTACAAAATAGTGACAAGATAATATGGTACAACATACTTCAGCAAGAAACTCCACTAAACCAATGAATGCAAATATATTCTAACTTTCTGCCTCTTGTCAACTAATCTAACTTGCAAAACTGGACAAGCTCTGTATTGGTGGTTTAAAGACCATAACAATCCTCGTTATAATCCAATACCATCTCCCTACATGTAAAGTGAAAGAGACAAATGAGGCAGTTATCCTGATAATCAGAGGCCAAAAAATGAACTGGTACAATTGTCTATACATTTTACATGAGCATGTTTAGGTTCTACTATTCTTCAGTTAAGTATTCCTTTTCCTTTTTACTTTTCATCGAGGACATGACCCGATATCATATCTGTGCAATTTAATCCAATAGTCTGTACTCTCCTAGTTACACATAGTCACATGGATGGGATTAGCTCATATGTACAAAGAGCAAAACTCCAATTTGTTACATTCACAGTTCAAAGTTTGGGCATCTTTCTCAACTCTGGAGGAAGGCAATCTTAAGAGTTTTCTCAAGATTTTGGGATTGATTTCTAATCCTGCTGAGAGGAGTATCATTTTCAAGAAAAAAAAAAGAAAGAAAACTGACCAAATAGGGGGCAGTAATTAGACAAGAATGGTTTATTTTTTGAGGTTTCAGAGATCAAAGGAAGAAATTATTTTGGAATGGAACCTTTTTCATACTCTTCAAATTCTCTCACAATATACCATGTCAATAGTGGTCACCTTATATAAAAAATCAGCCATGATTAGAAGCCTCTATGAGTAGAGAACAGATGGAAAACTGCATTTATTCTTCCCTTCTATAACTAGACCAAATTTTCAGTTCAGTTCAGTCGCTCAGTTGTGTCTGACTCTTTGTGAACCCATGAATCGCAACATACCAGGCCTCCCTGTCCATCACCAGCTCCTGGAGTTCACTCAAACTCACATCCATTGAGTCAGTGATGCCATCCAGCCATCTCATCCTCGCTCGTCCCCTTCTCCTCCTGCCCCCAACCCTTCCCAGCATCAGTGTCTTTTCCAATGAGTCAGCTCTTCGCATGAGGTGGCCAAAGTACTGGAGTTCCAGCTTTAGCATCATTCCTTCCAAAGAAATCCCAGGGCTGATCTCCTCCAGAATGGACTGGTTGGATCTCCTTGCAGTCCAAGGGACTCTCAAGAGTCTTCTCCAAAGAAGAAGTTCAAAAGCATCAATTCTTCAGCACTCAGCTTTCTTCACAGTCCAACTCTCACATCCATACATGACCACTGGAAAAACCATAGCTTTGACTAGATGGACCTTGTTGGCAAAGTAATGTCTCTGATCTTCAATATGCTCTCTTTACTTTTGTGTTATTGTTTCAAAATATGTTTACAACCAGTTTTTCCCAACTCAGCCCTCATTTCCCTCTTTTGCCCAACACCATCAGAAAGAATCACTTTTGATGCTGAAATGTTAATACTTTTAGATATAAGCAAAGCTGCTTACTTAGCATGAAGAAGCCCCACATAAAATTATAGGTGTGGATGTGTAGAAATAGGAGAGGGGGAAAGTCAGCTTTTCAAGGCATTATATAGGAACTCCATTTCCTAGATTCTGTGAAAAAGCGATTCCTGGCCATCCTCCCTAGGATGATTAGAACAAAGAATCTTGCTTTACTCATCTTACCTCCGGTGTCACCTTAGTTCTAAGACTAGAAACTTGATGTATGAATGAATCAAAGAATGAGTAGCATGGCAAATAATGAGAGAAGGGATGAAGAGAGAAGTAGAAACAGAAGAGAAAGAACAAGACTGGATCTCACTGTTCCCGCCAAGAACAGGACCCGGGAACATGTTCCCTAGGAACAGGAGCAGATTTTCTTGCAGAATGCAGAATTTCTACAAACAAAAGATCAGCGCTGCTTCCCCTCTTGCTTCTTCTACTTCCCTTCCCTTCCTTTCTTGCTAGGGAAGTTCATAAAAAATATGTGACTGCACAGACCGCTGGGCAGACAGCCAACTGTCCTCTGGGGAAAGCCAACTTGATTCTCATATTAACTGGATACTGATTTTATGGCCCTAGGTTACTGTAATCAGAGAATACATGTTGAACTTGAACACTCTCAAGATATGTCCAGAACTTTTGTGCTGTATAATGTGAATCCTTTCCACCTGAAATTTTCAAGTCAAGAGAATTATAGGAGCCCTAATGTAAAAATATTAAGATCCCAAAGACACATACCACAGGGTCCCTATCTGCAAAGTCTTCTCTGACTTCCTTCAGTAAGTCCCCTACCTATGAACGAGTTCTGCTCTGAGCATGTTTGTAAGTTCAATTTGTTCACAAATCCAACAAAGTTAGCCCAGGTACCCAACTAACACCGTTGGCTACAGAGTACTGTACTATAATAGACTTACAATACTTTTCACATAAATAATACATTAGAGAAACACAAAAAATAAAGAACACATTTTCAATCTTTTGGTACAGTAACCAGCCCATTCTGAAGGAGATCAACCCTGGGATTTCTTTGGAAGGAATGATGCTAAAGCTGAAACTCCAGTACTTTGGCCACCTCATGCGAAGAGTTGACTCATTGGAGAAGACTCTGATGCTGGGAGGGATTGGGGTCAGGAGGAGAAGGGGATGACCGATGATGAGATAGCTGGATGGCATCACGGACTCGATGGACGTGAATCTGAGTGAACTCCGGGAGATGGTGATGGACAGGGAGGCCTGGCGTGCTGCGATTCATGGGGTCGCAAAGAGTCAGACACGACTGAGCGACTGAACTGAACTGAACCTGAAAAGTAGAGTAGTATAGTACAATAGCTGGCATACAGTGGCTAGCATTGTATAAACAGGTAAGAAGATGCTGGCTGGAGGAGGGAGAGGTGGTAGGGTAGAGCTGAGGGATGGCCAGCTGCAATATCAGTCAGACCTGACGGTGATGGAACACATGTTCCATCAAAAGCTCACGGTGTGAAGGTTCATACTGTATTATAATCGCCCCCTCCTTTGAATTCTATTAATACTTTACCCACATTTTCTGATACCCTTACCACTTTCTACTTGGTATTATTGTTATTCAGGTGCAAGTCACATCTCCTCCACTGAAGTGAAGTCGCTCAGTCATGTGCGACTCTTTGCGACCCCATGGACTGTAGCCTACTAGGCTCTTCTGTCCATGGGATTTTCCAGGCAATAGTCCTGGAGTGGATTGCCATTTCCTTCTCCAGGGGATCTTCCCAACCTCCTCCACTAGAGTCAAGTTATTTGAGGACAGATGACCACAGTTTCCTCTTAGTGCCTGGATAGCTTGCTCCCTTGCCATTAGAAGACCTTCATGTTTTTTCGTTTTCACACAAATGAGGAACTCTCTTCTAATTGTAGTTCAGTTCAACTGTTGGGCAAAAGAACTTCAAGTATTTTACAGTCCAAGATGTCCTAGAATTAACCCTACTACTTACCTCTCCTTGATAGTTCATTTTACTCTCCACAACATACTGTGCACTTTATTTGCATCTCCCCATTCTACTTTCCACTGGAACTCTACCAGATAATGTTCTTTTCTTTACAGTTGAGGAAGTTCAGTCTCAAAGAATAAGTCAGTTCATCCTGCTAGGGAATTAGCAAAACTGGGTTTGAACCCAGACTGTCAGATTCCAAACTTCACACTCACAGTTTTTACAGAATCCTACCTCCTGGTCAGTAGAGTGTGGCCTTCCAGGCCCTTATTCCAAGAATCCTTTCTTAGAAAGAACCTGGGCATAGTTTACACACAAACTAGCCAGCTGCTGTGAACCGAAAAAGCAAGGTACTTCCTCCCCCAAAGCAACACATTTTTTAAAGACTCTGAAAGCTCCTCCTCTGCACAGAAGTGCCAGGAACTTTGAAGGGAGAGTGACAGTAAGTGAGGTTTAAACCCAGGATGACCTGGAAGCCCAGATTGACTGCAGGCTCCTGTGATACCCAAAAGCCTATTGTGCTGTAAATTTATCATCTGGGAAGTTGAGTTTTTGTTTTTGGACAGGAAAAGGACTTCAAAGCTTTGGTTCATACTGGAATAGATCTTTCATAACTCAATTTACCCAGATTTATTTTTCATGATGTATGAACTTTTTCTTCCAGGGAGATTATTTTTCACCATTTCCTTGTAAGTCATCTTCTTGAAGAAAAAAAAAAAATGCAATTAAATATTCAAGGCCCTGAGCTATTGTGTAAAAAGAATTCATGCCTAAGTGAGGGTGAGCTGCATTTAGGCTCAAAGTTACTATTGAAGCACAACAGGTATGAATTATTACCCAATCTTTCATGCTCTAACGTGTCTTCCTGCTTAATTGGAGCAGTAAGTCTTAGGATTCACTTGTGTTTTTTCCTGACTGACGTCACCTTCATACCTGAAGCAAGCTACTTACAAAGAAATCCTCAAAACAACAATGGAATATTCATTCACCTACACCAACTTATCCCCAGGTGTCACTTGGGAAATTTGCAGCCCTGGGAATCTTCTTTGTCCTGAAAATACCCTGTGAGCTGCCATTAGTTTTTCCTTCTCACACTTTCTTGTGCTTTAGGTGAATGAAATACCTGAGGTAGGTGGATGTAAGTGAAATTTTGAGGAGGTTCAGCTTTGTCTCAATACCATGGGATGTGATCCTTTTTGCATTCTCCTTCTTGCCTTCTGACTTTGTTCTCACTCCCAGGAAACACCTAGACCATCTGGCTTTTGAATCACAGTTGTTCTTTTTAAAGTCCTTTTTGGACTCAGATCAGAGTCTGAATAGTTCCCTCTTTAGGCATTTGACGGAAAAGGCAATGGCACCCCACTCTAGTACTCCTGCCTGGAAAATCCCATGAATGGAGCAGCCTGGTAGGCTGCAGTCCATGGGGTCGCACAGAGTCAGACAAGACTGAAGTGACTTAGCAGCAGCAGCAGCAGCAGCAGCAGGCATTTGAGGAGAGATTTTTTTCCCTGCTGAAGACTTTTTGGGCTCTGGTGAGTATATGGGGTAAGCATCTGGGGTTGGGGCTTCCTTGGGACCATGTCTACAAGACTATTACCCCAAGGAGCAACATGGCTTGCCTAAATATGAGGCATGACTCTTAGGAACTTCATGAACACCAAAGCGAAAATGATCTCCTTATAAAATGAATGATGTCATCATTTTTAAAATTTTTACTATGTGCAAATCTCTATTCGGGGTCTTATTTGTGTCCCCTCATTTAATTCCCAGAAGAACACCTTGAGAGGAAGACTTGCCATGCTCGTTTCACAGATGGTTTAAGTCATCTACCAAGGTTACACAGGAGGAAATGTGGAGTGAGAATTTAAAAACTCAAGGAAATGTGATGCTCCATTAGGTGCATTACCTGTCTGATCCCTTCCAGTCACTGCTTGGTCAGGTCACTGAAGGGGGAAAGAGACAGATTAAGTGGAATATGTAGCTTTCTCAGCTACTTATTTCCTATTTTTCCTTCTTTCTTTTTTAAGTTTAGAAACACTCTCCACCCTTCTCTCCACCCCGCCCCCCCACCATGGTCTAAAATCCCTTTTATTGAAGAGATATGTTGGGTTGGCCAAAAAGTTCATTTGGATTTTTCCATAAAATATTACAGAAAAACCAGAACAAACTTTTTGATCAAGCAGTACATTCTGTTTTTATGAAGACTAGAAATTTCCCAATAGCCAAGAAATAACAGGTCATCTGTGCCTTGGCTCTCCCTTGATGAGGTGCCTGGTGATTGTCAGATGACACTCAATGGCTCTTCATGACCTCAGTAAGAGACCACATATGCCTTGATGACCTATGCTGTGCTACCCATCCTGCTGGGAAGGATGATCTAAATTTGAGGGCCCTAGGGATAATTTTTTGAAAGAATATATGACTGGTCAGCTGCTTAAAAAAAAAAAAAAAAAAAAAAAACCTCAGGAATAGATCAATTAGTATGTATAATCAGACTCCTAGTGAGTACCAACTAAACTTTTAGGCTCTAGGAGAAAAGAAGGAAAAACACCAAGGAAGGAAGAAGAAAACAGGGGAAGGAAAGAAGGAAGCAAGGGATGGAAGAAAAAGGGAGGAAAAGAGGGAAGAGGCCTCCAGCAGCATCCATAGGCAACTGACATCACTCTCAGCTCGAGTCTTTCACTGAGAAGGATTCTTAGGAAATCCTTCATTATCCTTATATGTTATGTTGTGATATTATAGATTCTCCATAATTCTTTGGCTCATTACTAATAAAGAAAAGTACAGAAAGGGAAGGGGAAGGCAATGGCACCCCACCCCAGTACTCTTGCCTGGAAAATCCAATGGACGGAGGAGCCTGGTGGGCTGCAGTCCATGGGGTCGCTAACAGTCGGACAGACTGAGCGACTTCACTTTCACTTTTCTCTTTCATGCATTGGAGAAGGAAATGGCAACCCACTCCAGTATCCTTGCCTGGAGAATCCCAGGGATGGGGGAGCCTGGTGGGATGCCATCTATGGGGTCACACAGAGTCAGACACGACTGAAGTGACTTAGCAGCAGCAGCAGCAGAGAAAAGGAAAGATATAAGCATCTGAATGCAGAGTTCCAAAGAATAGCAAGGAGAGGTAAGGAAGCCTACTTCAGTGATCAATGCAAAGCAATAGAGGAAAACAACAGAATGGGAAAGACTAGAGATCTCTTCAAGAAAATTAGAAATACCAAGGGAACATTTCATGCAAAGATGGGCTCAATAAAGGACAGAAATGGTCTGGACCTAACAGAAGCAGAAGATATTAAGAAGAGGTGGCAAGAATACACGGAAGAACTGTACAGAAAAGATCTTCACGACCCAGATAATCATGAGGATGTGATCACTAATCTAGAGCCAGACATCTTAGAATGTGAAGTCAAGTGGGCCTTAGAAAGCATCACTACGAACAAAGCTAGTGGAGGTGATGGAATTCCAGTTGAGCTGTTTCAAATTTTGAAAGATGATGCTGTGAAAGTGCTGC
>SJYX01013970.1:127005-167610 GCA_006410675.1 Oreotragus oreotragus | reverse complement strand
GTGGTCCACTGGAGAAGGGAATGGCAAGCCACTTCAGTATTCTTGCCTTGAGAACCCCATGAACAGTATGAAAAGGCAAAATGATAGGATATCAAAAGAGAATCTCCCCAGGTCGTTAGGTGCCCAATATGCTACTGGAGATCAGTGGAGAAATAACTCCAGAAAGAATAAACGGATGGAGCCAAAGCAAAAACAATACCCAGTTGTGCATGTGACTGGTGATAGAAGCAAGATCCGATGCTGTAAAGAACAATATTGCATAGGAACCTGGAATGTCAGGTCCATGAATCAAGGCAAATTGGAAGTGGTCAAACAAGAGATGGCAAGGGTGAACATCGACATTCTAGGAATCAGCGAACTAAAATGGACTGGAATGGGTGAATTTAACTCAGATGACCACTCATCTCCAGCCCTAAGCAAACCACTAATTTCCTTTCTAGTCCTATAAATTTCCTAGTCTGGAAATTCATATGAATTTGATCATGTAGTTGGTGTTTGGTGACTGACTTCTTTCAGTTGGCATAATGTTTTCAAGGCTCACAACATGTATCAGAACTTCATTTCTTTGTACTACTTCAGTAACATTCCATTGTATACATATACATTTGGCTTTTATTCATTGGTTTGCTGATGGACATTGATTTGTTTCCACCTTTTAGCTATTATTCTCCTGGAGAAGGAAATGGCAACCCACTCCAGTACTCTTGCCTGGAAAATCCCATGGACGGAGGAGCCTGGTGGGCTACAGTTAGTTCATGGGGTTGTAAAGAGTTGGACACGACTAAGCAACTTCACTTTCGGCTATTATAAATAATGATGCTATAAACTTCATATTTAAGGTTTCTGTGGGCATATGTTTTCATTTTTTTCCCCCAATAGTTATCTAGGAGTGGAATTCCTAGGTCCTATGGTGACTGCATATAATTGATTGAGGAACTGCCAGACTGTTTTTGACAGTAGCTGCACTATTTTACATCCCCACCAACAATGTATGAGAATTCTCATTCTCTGCTTCTTCATCAACATTCTTTCTCTCCAGATCTTTATTCTAGCCATCCTACTGGGTGTGAAGTAATATCTTATGTAGTTTTGACTTGCACTGATAACTAATGATATTGAGACTTTTTTTCATGTGCTTCTTGGCTATTTGTATAACTTCCTTGGAGAAATGTCAATTCAGATTCTTTGCCCGTTCTTACTGCTAAGTCACTTCAGTCGTGTCCGACTCTGTGTGACCCCATAGACGGCAGCCCACCAGGCTCCCTCGTCCCTGGGATTCTCCAGGCAAGAACACGGGAGTGGGTTGCCATTTCTTTCTCCAATGCATGAAAGTGAAAAGTGAACGTGAAGTCGCTCAGTTGTGTCCAACCCTCAGCGACCCCATGGACTGCAGCCTTCCAGGCTTCTCCATCCATGGGATTTTCCAAGCAAGAGTACTGGAGTGGGGTGCCATTGCCTTCTCCGTTGCCCGTTCTTAACTGGGTTATTATCTTTTATTATTGAATCTTAAGGGTTTTTAATTGTATATACAATTTGTACATACAAATCCCTTATCATATATATGACTTTCAAATATTTTCAATCTCTCTATGGGTTATATTTTCATTTTATTGATGGTGTCTTGTGAAACACAAAATTTTTAATTTTGATGAAGCCCAATTTATCTATTTTTCTTTTGTGGTTTATGCTTTTTGTGTCATATCTAGGAATCTGGTGAACATTTCATGAATATTTAAGCCACATGATTCCTCGCAAAATTTTTATAGTTTTAGCTCTCACATTTAGGTCATCGATCCATTTGGAGTTAATTTTTAAATATGCAATGAGATAAGGATCCAATGTTATTCTGGTTAGTAAGAAACTAACCAGTTACCTCTGCATGGCTTGTTGAAATGCTTTTCTTTCCTCATCAAAAGGGCATGGTACCCTTATCAGAAATCAGTTGACCACAGATGTATTCAGTTCAGTTCAGTTGATAATTTTTAAATATGCAATGAGATAAGGATCCAATGTTATTCTGGTTAGTAAGAAACTAACCAGTTACCTCTGCATGGCTTGTTGAAATGCTTTTCTTTCCTCATCAAAAGGGCATGGTACCCTTATCAGAAATCAGTTGACCACAGATGTATTCAGTTCAGTTCAGTTGCTCAGTCGTGTCCAACTTTTTGTGACCCCATGAACTGCAGCACGCCAGGCCTCCCTGTCCATCACCAACTGCTGGAGTTCACTCAAATCCATGTCATTGAGTCAGTGATGCCATCCAACCATCTCATCCTCTGTCATCCCCTTCTCCTCCTGCCCTCAATCTTTCCCAGCATCAGGGTCTTTTCAAATGAGTCAGCTCTTCACATCAGGTGGCCAAAGTATTGGAGTTTCAGCTTCAACATCAGTCCTTCCAATGAACACCCAGGACTGATCTCCTTTAGGATGGGCTGTTTGGATCTTCTTGCAGTCCAAGGGATTCTCAAGAGTTCTCCAACACCATAGTTCAAAAGCATCAGCTCTTCAGCACTCAGCTTTCTTTATAGTTCAGCTCTCATATCCATATATGACTACTGGAAAAACCATAGCTTTGACTAGATGAACATTTGTTGACAAAATAGTCTCTGCTTTTTAATATGCTATCTAGATTGGTCATAACTTTCCTTCCAAGGAGTAAGTGTCTTTTAATTTCATGGCTGCAATCACCATCTGCAGTGATTTTGGAGCCCAAAAAATAATATCTGACACTGTTTCCACTGTTTCCCCATCTATTTCCCATGAAGTGATGGGACCAGATGCCATGATGTTCGTTTTCTGAATGTTGAGCTTTAAGCCAACTTTTCCACTCTCCTCTTTCACTTTCATCAAGAGGCTTTAGTTCCTCTTCACTTTCTGCCATAAGGGTGGTGTCATCTGCATATCTGAGGTTATTGATATTTCCCCCAGCAATCTTGATTCCAGCTTGTGTTTGTTCCAGTCCAGCGTTTCTCATGATGTACTCTGCATATAAGTTGAATAAGCAGGGTGACAATATACAGCCTTGACGTACTCCTTTTCCTATTTGGAACCAGTCTGTTGTTCCATGTCCAGTTCTACCTGTTGCCTCCTGACCTGTGTACAGGCTTCACAAGAGGCAGGTCAGGTGGTCTGGTATTCCCTTATCTTTCAGGAGTTTCCACAGTTTATTGTGATCAACACAGTCAAAGGCTTTGGCATGGTCAATAAAGCAGAAATAGATGTTTTTCTGGAACGTTCTTGTTTTTTTTGATGATCCAGCAGATGTTGGCAATTTGATCTCTGGTTCCTCTGCCTTTTCTAAAACCAGCTTGAACATCTGGAAGTTCATGGTTCACATATTGCTGAAGCCTGGCTTGGAGAATTTTGATGTATGTGTGGACTTATTTCTTAACTTTCAGCTCTATTTCACTGAGATATATGTTCATCCTTATACTGTTACCACACCGTTTGATTATTGTTACCTTATAGTAATTTCTAAATCTCTTACTTGATTCTTCTTTTTTAGTGTACTTTTGGCTATTCTGGGTCCCTTGAAAATCCATATGAGTTTTAGAATCAACTTTTCAATTTCCACTAGGAAGCTAGTGAGATTCTGATAGAGATTTTATTGATTCTGTAAGATAGTTTATGGTTATTACAATTTAAGGAATGTTATATCATCTGATCTATGAACAAGCTATATTTTCTCAATTATCTAGATTAAAAAAATTTTTATCAACAATGTTTTATAATTTTCAGAGAAGTGTTGTATTTCTTTTTCTGAATTTATTCCTAAGTATTTTATTTTTAATGATGCTATTATAAATGAAATTATAAGTATGTTTTAAGATTCTCAAAAGTCAGAAATTACTGATACACAAATACATAAAAAGTTCACCAATGTTATAAAATACTACATAAAGTGAAATTTATGTCTTCTGTTAGCTTAGAAACTTTTTGGTAAATATGACGCATTCTCTAAGAATCCAATCTCTTTGATTAATAAAGCCATTTAACTGCTCAAATTGATTCAAATGTGGCATATGTAAAAGCCAAGAATAAAATATATTATGTATTTAAGCACAGGATTTTCTGTACTTATTCAGAAATCCTCCTCATGTCTCATTTTAATCACCTTGTGTAGTATCTACATAACTTTTGTCACTTTAAATGTCAGTGGCATTACATGTGTTAATGACATGTTTGTACTTACACCTAAGCCTAGCATGTGATCCACCTCACCATTCCATAAGATAAACACAAACTCCCCATTTTTCATTTTTAGAAGGAAGTTTCAAACTGGTATATTTGTATACACTGGTATGTATGTGTACACTGTAGTTTGTTGATGCGAAAATAGACTAAGTAACCATATAGGAGATGTCATTTATGGGTATATAATCATAATCTTACTGATAATGAGAAATGAAGAGTGGAAAAGTAGATTAAAAGACTTTACTGTTTTTAATATTTGTAATTTTATTATATGCTTAATAACGGGTTTTTTGTCTAATATGGAAAGTCTATCTATACGTTTTACCAGAGATTATGTTCATCTTATTATATAGAGCAAAAAGAAGATGCAGCTGCCTGGAAGGATTTGTGTCCATATCACTTCCTTAGATGAGGCCATGACCAAACTAAGTGGTGAGTTGAAAAAGATGATATGAAAAGAAAACGATGAGTGACTGCATCAGAAAACTAGGTCCAAGATATCTGAAGAGTAAGATCTCACTGTAGATGAAAAAAGAGGTGAGAATGGAGACCGCAACAAGCAAAACTTCACATCCACAACTCTGCTCCTCACAGCGCCTCATACACTGGCCTTTATCTGCTCTTTCTGTCTCTATCAAGGACAACTAAGGAGGAAAAAGATGTGTGTGTGTGTGTGTGTGTGTGTGTGTACAGACACGCACTAAACTGAGTGGGAATCTGGTTATAATCATGTTTAACAAATGAAGATAGCCAAACCCACCCTCCAGTCAAATCAGTTGGCCAGAATTCTCTGCTTTGGCCGTTATACTTGAAAGCAAGCTCAATTTCCCACTTTATCCTAATGTCTTTACTGGCTCATTTGTAAAATGAGAAAATAACAACTTATTCTGAACCAAGCTCAAGTTATCATTATGATTTAAAAACTGGAAAAAAGAAATGAAAAGCATTTTATCAATTATAAAAAGCTCTGTGTGCATGATTTTCTTTTCATTACATAAGGGTAACACTAAGGAATCCCAAAGGATTGAGGATTAAGTGGTATATAAGTTTCCTGTCATATGACTCAGATCAAAGTAAAACTATGTAATACACTAAGGAAGAGCTGCAGGCCAAGAAGATTTCATTGCAACCTGGTCTAATTTATTAACGTGGCAAAATAAAGGAGTGTTTGCCGGAGTGGGTGTAAGAGGCTCTATCTGGACAAATGCCACAGAGAAGAGAAAGGAGCGTCAGAGCAGCCTGTCTGACATTTCCCATCACATATCTCCCCGGAAAACAGGGAATCTTAGTCCATTGACTGAGATCATTCAGGTCCCAAGGATAAAGCTGATCTACTTTGGAGATACATGAAAGAAGTTATGTTTCCTATGCCTCTGATACCAAGCCCCACACTTTTCTTTCCAGTCCTAGTGATGTCCCCTTGTGGCTTTAATCATGGAGCAAATGCACTACCAACACTGAACCCTGTGTTCAGTTCATGTGACAGCTATAACCATGCAAATAAGACATAGGCACCTTGATTGTAGAAAGCAAACTCCTGAACTTGAGTTACCTGAGTCTGTGAGAGTTGGGACCACAACTACAGTTGCAGACAAAATTAGATTTCAGACACTGTCAAAAAAGAGCCAGATACTGAATTATGACAAATTAATTAAAGTGACAGCATCACCGACTCAATGGATATGAGTTTGAAAAAATTACAGGAGATAGTAGGATGGCAAAGAATCAGACATGACATCGATTGAACAACAGCTACAGTTAAAAGTGAGGCCAGCTTGAGAGATCTCCTGGCGGAAGATACCCAGCTCATCTTTCCCAGGTACATGTTTTGTCTGTATCACTGGGCATATTTACTATTCTATTAGCCATGGTTATTATTATTATTGCCAAATCTCATTTTACACATTACATTGAAGACCTAAGTTACTACACAAAGAAAGTAAAAGGATCACAGATGGTATCCACTTGGGCTAAGACCAGACTTTAAAATTTACTGAAATAAAATGTGTGTGCAAACAAAACCTATGTCTACCCTGTTTTTGTTTGTTGGTTGGTTGGTTTGGTTTGGTTTTTAAAGACCAACCCAAACTGGTGATGAGAAACATGAAGAATTCAAGAAGCATGCTCACATCTCTGGCCTAGGCAGATGAACAGTTCAAGAGATGAACAGAATAAAGAGAAATAACTGAACAACCTAAAGGTCATAGCCAGAAAGACAGTGTAAAGTCATTGTCAAATCTTCAAGGGGTCAAGTAACATAAAGATAGAATTCCTCTGGGAACAGGAATGAAGAGTAGAGAACATGAAGCAAGTTAACATGGGTTTCACGGAGTAGAGGAGAAATACTCTGAAAGGTGCATTAAAAATTGAAAACGATTCGCACTCCCAGCTTCCTGCTCTCAAGAGACATGGAATGTTGAGTATGACTCATATCTGCACGACAGGGCTACACAGGGAAGTGGTTTCCTCAGGTGAGAACCAAGGATTCAGGAAGTGAAAATTAGTGGAAATTATATTTAAAGTAGTGGGTGATTATTTTAAAGTCGTTTATTCCCCATGAAATAAATGAAGAAATATTTGCTCCAGAATTTAAAATAGAAAAGCTTGAGGGAGAAATTATGGGAGAGAAAAGATGACTGGAAAGAAAAATGTAAAAGGAAGTTAACTCTATAACAACGATTAAAAAAAAAGTGGTTCCAGTGTGTTGAAATCTTTCCTTAAATAACAGATTTTTCTAAGTTCCTGGTGGATTTGGGAAGAAAGTGGAGACATTTCTCAAATTACTATACCTCCTGGGAAAAATCAGACTGCTCTTTGATTAGTAGTGTTTCTGAGAGAAACTGAACTCAAGTGAGCAGGCATGTAATAGGTTTTATTAAGAGTCTATATGAATAACTGAATCACTTTGCTGTTCCCTGGAAACTAGCACAACATTGTATTAACTAAATTAACTTTTGGAGAAGGAAATGGCAACCCATTCCAGTATTCTTGCCTGGAGGATCTCATGGACAGAGGAGCCTGCCGTCTATGGGGTCGCATGGAGTCAGACATGACTGAAGTGACTTAGCAGCAGCAGCAGCAGCAATTAAAAATATTTTTTAATCAAAAAAATTTTTAAAGAGTCTAACCAGGAGTCCTAAATAGCAGTGCGTGCTCAGTCACTTTAGTCATGTCCAGCTCTCTGCAACCCATGGACCATGCCTGCCAGGCTCCTCTGTCCTGGGATTCTCCAGGCAAGAATACTGGAGTGGGGTGCCATTTCCTTCTCCAGTGATAAAGTGTGAAGTGAGTGAAGTGAGTGAAGTGAAGTCACTCAGTCGTGTTCGACTCTTTGTGACCCATNTTAGTCATGTCCAGCTCTCTGCAACCCATGGACCATGCCTGCCAGGCTCCTCTGTCCTGGGATTCTCCAGGCAAGAATACTGGAGTGGGGTGCCATTTCCTTCTCCAGTGATAAAGTGTGAAGTGAGTGAAGTGAGTGAAGTGAAGTCACTCAGTCGTGTTCGACTCTTTGTGACCCATGGACTGAAGCCCACCAGGCTCCCCTGTCCATGGTATTTTCCAGGCAAGAGTACTAGATTTATTCATTTGCTGAGTGAAAACATTAACTGAAATCATCATTTGTAGTGCCTTAAAAATTATTGCTAAAAACTAGGAAAGAAAAAAAGACTCATTAAGACAGTGACATAAGATTATTCAAAAGGTATTAATGGATCCAGTGCAATTTTTATAAGACAATATTTTCCAGCTCTCAATTTTTATAATACTTTTAAAAAATCACTAGACTATCTAAACTTTTTCCTAGCCATTAATTTATGTGTTGCTTCTCTGTGTGTTTTCTACCTCATTGTCTCTAAAATACCACTCCACAAGGCAGGAGCTTTATCCATCTGGTTCACTCTATTTCTGGTGCCTAGAATAGTGTTTAGGATATTTGAATATACCTAATAAATATTATATAATAAAGTTTGAAATATTCCTTCATACTGCCAAGTTTACCAACCACCCAATTTTCTCTATCAATAAGTCAAAGAATTAGAAATGGTCAAATGCATAAACACTCAATGGTTTTCTAAAATCACCATTTTTACAATCAATTCAGTTCACTTCAGTTGCTCAGTAGTGTCCGACTCTTTGTGACCCCGTGGACTGCAGCATGCCAAGTCTCCCTGTCCATCATCAACTCCCAGAGTTTACTCAAACTCATCTCCATTGAGTTGGTGATGCCATCCAACCATTTCATCCTTTGTCGTACACTTCTCCTCCTGCCTTCAATCTTTCCATGATCTGGGCTTTTCAAATGAATGAGTTCTTTGCATCAGTTAGCCAAAGTATTGCAGATTCACCTTCAGCATCAGTCCTTGTTATGCATATTCAGGACTATTTCCTTCAGGATGGACTGTTGGATCTCCTTGCTGTCCAAGGGACTCTCAAGAGTCTTCTCCAGTTCAAAAGCATCAATTCTTCGGCACTCAGCTTTCTTTATAGTCCAACTCTCACAAACATACATGACTACTGGAAAAACCATAGCTTTGACTAGACGCACATTTGTTGGCAAAGTAATGTCTCTGCTTTTTAATATGTCGTCTAGGTTGGTCATAACTTTTCTTCCAAGGAGCAAGGGTATTTTACTTTCATGGCTGTAATCACCATCTGCAGTGATTTTGGAGCCCACAAAATTGAAGTCTGTCACTGTTTCCTCATCTATTTCCCATGCAGTGATGGGACTGGATGCCATGATCTTAGTTTTCTGAACGTTTAGTTTTAAGCCATCCCTTCTCACTCTCCTCTGTCACATTCATCAAGAGGCTTTTTAGTTCCTCTTCACTTTCTGCCATAAGGGTGTTGTCATCTGCATATCTGAGGTTATTGATACTTCTCCTGGCAATCTTGATTCCAGTTTGTGCTTCTTCCATCCCAGCGTTTCTCATGATGTACTCTGCATAGAAGTTAAATAAGCAGGTGACAATATAGTCTTGATGTACTCCTTTTCCTATTTGGAACCAGTCTATTGTTCCATGTCCAGTTCTAACTGTTGCTTCCCGACCTGCATATTTCTCAAGAGGCAGGTCAGGTGGTCTTTTATTCCCATCTCTTTCAGAATTTTCCACAGTTTGTTGTGATCCATACAGCCAAGGGCTTTGACATAGTCAATAAAGCAGAAGCAGACGTTTTTCTGGAACACTCTTGCTTTTTCCATGAACCAGCAGATGTTGGCAATTTGATCTCTGGTTCCTCTGCCTTTTCTAAAACTAGCTTGAATGTCTGGAAGTTTACAGTTCACATACTATTGAAGCCTGACTTGGAAGATTTTGAGCATACTTCACTAGCGTGTGAGATGAGTGCAATTGTGCGGTAGTTTGAGCATTCTTTGGCATTGCCTTTCTTTGAGGTTGGAATGAAAACTGACCTTTTCCAGTCCTGTGGCCACTGCTGAGGTTTCCAAATTTGCTGGCATGTTGAGTGCAGCACTTTCACAGCATCATCTTTCAGGATTTGAAATAGCTCAACTGGAATGCCATCACCTCCACTAGCTTTGTTCATAGTGATGCTTCTGAAGCCCACTTGACTTCACATTCCAGGATGTCTCACTCTAGGCTGGTGATCATATCATCATGATTATCTCGGTTGTGAAGATCTTTTTTGTATAGTTTTTCTGTGTATCCTTGCCACCTCTTCTTAATATCTTCTGCTTCTGTGAGGTCCATACCATTTCTGTCCTTTATCGAGCCCATCTTTGCATGAAATGTTCCCTTGGTATCTCTAATTTTCTTGAAGAGATCTCTAGACTTTCCCATTCTATTGTTTTTCCTCTATTTCTTTGCATTGATTTGTGAGGAAGGCTTTCTTGTCTCTCTTTGTTATTCTTTGGAACTCTGCGTTCAGATGGGTATATCTTTCCCTTTCTCCTTTGCTTTTGCTTCTCTTCTATTCACAGCTATTTGTAAGGCCTCCACAGACAACCATTTTGCCTTTTTGCATTTTTTTTCCCTTGGGGATGGTCTTGATCCCTGCCTCCTTTACAATGTCACAAACCTCCATCCATAGTTCATCAGGTACTCTGTCTATCAGATCTAATTCCTTGAATCTATTTCTCATTTCCACTGTATAATCATAAGGGGGCTGATTTTCATACCTGAATGGTGTAGTGGTTTTCCCTACTTTCTTCAATTTAAGTCTTAATTTGGCAATAAGGAGTTCATGGTCTGTGCCACAGTCAGCTCCTGGTCTTGTTTTGCTAACTGTATAGAGCTACATCTTTGGCTGCAAAGAATATAATCAATCTGAGTTTGGTATCGACCATCTGTGGATGTCCACGTGTAGAGTCTTTTCTTGTGTTGTTGGAAGAGGGTGTTTGCTATGACAAGTGTGTTCTCTTGACAAAACTCTATTAGCCTTTGCCCTGCTTCGTTCTGTATTCCAAGGCCAAATTTGCCTGTTACTCCAGGTGTTTCTTGACTTCCTACTTTTGCATTCCAGTCCCCTATAACGAAAAGAACATCTTTTCAGGGTAGTAGTTCTAGAAGGTCTTGTAGGTCTTTATAGAACCATTAAACTTCAGCTTCTTTAGCATTACTGGTTGGGGCATAGACTTGGATTACTGTGATATTAAATGGTTTGCCTTGGAAATGAACAGAGATCACTGTGTTGTTTTTGAGCCTGCATCCAAGTACTGCATTTTGGNCGGGTTTGATCCCTGGGTTGGGAAGATCCCCTGGAGAAGGAAATGACAACCCACTCCAGTATTCTTGCCTGGAGAATCCCATGGAGGGAGGAGCCTGATAGGCTACAGTCCACGGGGTCGCAAAGAATCGGACACGACTGAGCAACTTCACTCACTCACTCACTCACTCAGACTAAGGTGGAGGTAATGAAGATAATGGTGACCTCCTTCAAAAAGTCCCGTGCACACACTGCTACACTCAGTGCCCCCAGCCTGCAGCAGGCCACCGCCAACTCAGCCTCCATTGGAGATTCCTGGACACTCATGGGCAAGTCTGGGTCAGTCTCTTCTGGGGTCATTGCTCCTTTCTTCTGGTTCTGGTGTACACAAGGGTCTCTTTGTGCCCTCCCAGAATCTGTTTTCCCAGTCCTGTGTAAGTTCTGGTGGCTCTACGGTGGGATTAATGGCGACCTCCTCCAAGAGGGCTTATGCCATATCCAGGTTTGCTGCACCCAGAGCCCCTGTGCCTGCGGCAGGCCACTGCTGACCTGTATCTCCTCAGGAGACACTCAAACACAGTTCTGTCTCAGTCGCTGTGGGCCTCTGGGTCCTGGTGCACATAAGGTTTGTTTGAGCCCTCTGAGCATCTCTGGCGGGTATGAGGCTTGATTCTAAACACAATTTTGCCCCTCCTACCATCTTCTGGAGCTTCTCCTTTGTTCTTGGACATGGGGTATCTCCTCACAGTCATCCCGCACCACGCACCACTGTTCCCATGCTGTGCAATTTAACAAAGAAATGAAAGTAAGAAAATAAATCTATTTTTAGACACTACTTATACCAAGATATTTTCACACCTATTTCATTTAACGTAACTCATAAAGGTTGTTAATGAATAAGTTTTGCAGGAAGAAGAGATTGAGAAAGTTTAGCACTTTGTGTCAAATGCATATTTGGGGAATATTTTAACATATGCACCTCACTTCAAGCAGGAAGAGGAGGCAGAGATGGAGGGGGAGGAAGAGGAAGAGAAAGTAGAAGAAAAATCAATATTTCATGGGATAAACACTTCTCTTCATCATTGTCACAATAACTAGATGTGATAAACTCCGTTCCCATAATATTACTCAAAAATTGATGATCACAGAGTTTTTATGATCTTTCCATGTGATTCATAACTAAAAGGTAGTTGAGTTGAGATTTGAACTCAGTTATTTGTAAACCCAAAGCCAATGCTCTTCTGATTCTATCACAGTAAAAAGAAAGGCAGATTTTTAGAAAACTGTATTTGGGCTGATTCTTACAGTCATGGTAAATGAGGGAGAAGGTGTTCCTTCTTATTTACAAGTTTCCATGCTTCTGTTAGCTGGGGTTACATTGTTTGCATTTATATATTAACATTATACTAAAAATAAAGTTATGAGGAAATTAGGATTAGTAAGCTATTATCCCGTACACATATGATCACCATCATGGTAATTGTTTCCTCTCACATTGGATAACCTGTCACAGAAACACTATAGAAACACAAAGAAGAAAGATTTTTTTCCTTTGTTTTCTGCCTCCACAGAATGTAGACTTGTAGATTCACCACATGAGTCTAGAGAAATGCTCCCAGAAATAAGCCCCAGAAGTGATTTATGCAATAAAAAATGGAGGGTGGTGTGGCATTAAGTACACTTTTCAATAAAGATGCATAAGGATGACTGCGTTTTCCATTAAAAATGTGCAGGGATTTTTAACAAGGTATGCCTAGCCTAACTTTTCATATTTGTTCTGTCTTTTTTCTTGAGCTCCCATGTTATCTCATGGATTCATGTCACCACTAACAATAATAACTGTAGACTCTGATAAAGATTTCAATCAACTGATTATTGTGTGATGAATATAATAGCAGCAGATGAAAAGTCAACAGTTACAGAAGGCAAAATCCGCTCTGTGTACAAAAAAATAAAAGAGAGGCACCGTGCCTCACCACAGTGTCAAGGGAGAGTCTATTGTCATAACATGATGTCTTACAAAGGGTTATTATAAAAATTTGATTTGAGAGCAAAGTTAAGAAATGCTGCTTTTGTTTGCATTTTTGAAGTGCTGTATTTTTAAGATTTCTGTCATGAAATATTTGACACACAGCCTTTACCTGAATCTAAAATACAATGACTGTTGTATTCTTGCTATACCCTCTGCAGGAAGATTTCAGCTATGGAAGAGAGCTGGTTGTTGGCTGGTTGGAAGATAACAAATAGAGGCACAGATGCCCTTTGTTTATGCCTCTCTGCTCTCATCCAGCATCCTCTTACTTACTCAGCCTGCTAGTTTTCAGGGTACATGATGGCCTTTCTCACATAAGAAGGCTCTCTTGACTGGACTCAAGTAGAGAAATAATGGCAACTGTCACAAGTTCTAACTCTTCTAACACAGGTTATTACAATAGAAATCTGTTTATTTCCAACCTCTCACTCCCTGTCAAGAAGCAGGGGCATCTCTGAGGGATTTTTACAGAAGAGACATAATATGTTGTGTCCAGGTCCTACACGTTTTGCTTCTGAGGGATTGGCGGGGAGGGAGGGACTGTGAACTCCAATCACAAAGAGAGTGGTCCAAGGATGACTTCAAACTGATACTGATCTTGGAACATGTATTTGAGTGTAAGTTTGTACACTGATATCTGCATGTCTGTGACACAGGCAGGGAGTACCCACAGCCTGGCTCCCAGCTCAGGGGAGATGATCAGAGGTAATTCTCCCCAATGGGGAAATATTTGGCAATGGCTACAAGCTCAGGTGATGCGTAAGTTCGGTGCAGCAGTCTTTTAAAGAGTTTTCCGTTCTCTTTGTTCATCAGTATCATGACATTCCCTGCATGCAAATAGTAATACTAAATATAACAAAAGCAACAAAATGATTCAGACCTGCAGATCTTTCAAAAATGCTCACATCAAATATACCCAGGGAATTCCCTGGTGGTCCAGTGGCTAAGAATCCACCTTCCAATGAGGGGGACATGGGTTCAACCCCATGGTTCAACCCCATGAATTGCAAAGTGAATAAGCCTGTGCCTTACAACTACCCAGCCAGCATGTGGCAGTGAAAGATCATGCATGCCCCGACTGAGACCCAGTGCAGCCAAATAAATAAATAAACAAGTATAAATAACTGCATCCAAATAATACACTTAGATATGTAAAGGTGATGAAACTGAGGGGTAAAAGGTTAAAAAATTGCCAGTGTCACAGACCTGGTAGAATTCATATTAATAACTGCTCGATGTTATAGAAGAGCATCACCCATTCTCTACTCTTAAAAACAAATGCTTAGCCATGCTTCTTTTACATCCTACCTGCTTTGAGCTTCTCATCCCTGCTCTCTTTTGTCCATGGTAGCTGATGGGAACCAAGAGCTTAAATGTGGGGTTGCTGCTGGTGAAAGGAATCTCAGACTTGTATGAAGAAGCAGATGATACTTCTTCACCTCTAGCTTCCATGAAGATGTTGGCATTTATAAAAATTAGTTGTCAAAAACATAAAGAAGCATCACACTTCTGACTTGTATCAACACGTAGGAAGATAAAAATTATTGTTTGGAATTCCCTATTCAGAGGAATATGTAAGAGTTGGTATCTCACCTAAGTTAACAATGTATTAGCTGGAGAATTTCCAAGTTGGAGGGAAACTTTCAAATCCTCTCCAGCACTCTAATTTTAACTGAGGTTTTGTGAAGTGAAATTATATTTACAAGGTTACACAGCAAGTTAGAGATGGAAACAACTCTGGAATGCAAGTATCCAGTTTCCTAAGCCAGCATCTTAAGTCCCATCTACATGACCAGGCTTGAAGAATTATATGAATAGAACCTAATACTTATTGCATGTTATATTTTAGAACTTGCTGTATATGAGACCTGATTGGGGTTGCTCAGAACCTGAGGTGACATTGTAGTTGGCTAAGAGCTCATAGCTCTAATTTTAAAATCACCCTTAGATCATATCATGTATGATTAGCATGACATTTACATCAAGTCAAATTCAGAAAGTTTAAGAATGAATTCATATTCTGCCCAGGAGGTGCTAGTGGTAAAGAATCCACCTGCCAGTGCAGAAGATGCAAGAGACACGGTTTGATCTCTAAGTCAAAATGAAAATGAAGGAAATGATCCCTAAGTCCCTGGAGAAGGATATGGCAACCTGCTTCAGCATTCTTGCCTGGCAAATCCATGAACAGAAGAGCCTGGTGGGCTACAGCTTTGCAAAGGGTTGGACATGATTGAGCACCAGCACCAACCAACCAACCAACGGCCAATAACTCATCATATTCATCTCTTTGTTGAGTTTGTTCTGGGTGTTACTAAACACCAGGGGTCTAGTGAAAAGCTTATCACAGCCTGGGGCCCACTAATCACAATTTGGTTGGTAGTGCTTTATTCTGGCTCATCTAAAATAGTGTGCAAAGTCAGAAGACTTGAACTATCACTTCAAACTCCATCACTTAAGTCTTATTCTATCTTACATTCACCAAGAGCTAGTTGCCTTCGCAATAAAGTAGAGTTAATCATAGCACTTGACTTACAGACTTACCAGCATCGAGTGAGGTAAAGTGCTTGAAAGTTCTTTGAGTTGCAGAAATGATAAATGAACATAGCCTGGTGGATCTCGCCTGAACTCAACTTACAGATGCCACAGAAGCAAGAAAGAGGTTGAAAGATGACAAAATCTCTCTCTCTCTCTCACACACACACTGATAGATCCTTGGAGAACAAAACATGTTTACTTTCAACTGAGGGTTTAGGGACAGAGTGGTAGCCTAGGACATTATAAATAGAGTGTAGGGGCTTCCCTGGGGGCTCAGCGGTAAAGAATCTGCCTGTCAATGCAGGAGACGTGGGTTCGGCCCTGATCTGGGAAGATCCCACGTGCCATGGACCAGCTAAGCCCATGTGCCACAGCAGCTGAGCCTGTGCTCCACAACAACGCCTCTTGCTGTAGAGAGCAACAGCTAGGAGCACCACAGCTAGCGAGGAGACCACGCGGCAGTGAAGCCCCAGCACAGCTCAGAATCAATGAACAGAAATTATTCTTATAAAAAAGGATTGGCTAAAGAATGGATTGCTGGATATTGTCACTAAGGGAATGGGTATCTGTGATATCCTATAAGATTGAATGTTACGTGTCTGTCGGAAGTAACAAGCTAAATCTACACAGAGCCACATGGATCGATTTTAAAACATGTTATTGAGTGAAAAATACACATCTGTAGGAAATCTGAACACACAAAATTCTTGATTGCTTTACAGTTCGCAAGAACCATCTTCTCCCCTATTTCACACTTTTGCCTGGCAAAAAATTAAAACTTCCACCCTCTCAGACATGTTTTGAAGAAGCCTTTTGCCCTTGGGCTTCCCCGGTGGCTCAGACGGTAAAGCATCTATCTGCCTGCAATGCGGGAGACACGGGTTCACTCCCTGGGTCGGGAAGATATCCTGGAGAAGGAAATGGCAGCCCACTCCAGTACTCTTGCCTGGAAAATCCCATGGACGGAAGAGCCTGGTGAGCTACAGTCCGTGGGGTCGCAAAGAGTTGGACACTACTGAGCGACTTCACTTTNCCTGGAGAAGGAAATGGCAGCCCACTCCAGTACTCTTGCCTGGAAAATCCCATGGACGGAAGAGCCTGGTGAGCTACAGTCCGTGGGGTCGCAAAGAGTTGGACACTACTGAGCGACTTCACTTTCACTCTCTGTAGGAAAGTACTATTTGTGTAAATTTGTAATGTGCACATACATAAAACAGAACAAAACACTGTACATTTTTCCTGCCACACACATATATTAGCAATGAATTGAGTTTCTATAGTAATAAGAGGAACACTATGTGGGATGGGTTTTTTTTAAAAGAAAATAATAGAGCGTGGGAGGAACTTTAGCAGAAACTAACACAACATTGTAATGCAATCATACTCCAATAATAAATTTTTTTTAATTGAAAAATTTCAAGGTGGAAAAAATATTGAAATATAAAAGTATAATGACTTTCTGGTTTTAAAAAAATAGTAGTTTCCCTTTCCTGCTCTCTCAAATCACTTTTGAACCTTTTGGGGAGCCAGCAAACTTTAGCAGAAACTAACACAACATTGTAATGCAATCATACTCCAATAATAAAATTTTTTTAATTGAAAAATTTCAAGGTGGAAAAAATATTGAAATATAAAAGTATAATGACTTTCTGGTTTTAAAAAAATAGTAGTTTCCCTTTCCTACTCTCTCAAATCACTTTTGAACCTTTTGGGGAGCCAGCTCTACTTTCCAGAGAAAGCCTTCTTATGGAAGTAATAAATGCCTTTATATCCTCTTGTGCATGTGTGGAATCATCAGTCTTGAACTCTAGACCAAATGTAAGTAGTGGAATTGATCCTGCTGCTACCCAGGAAGCCACAAATTAAAAAGGAAGACAAAAAACACACCGGCACTAACTTCCATTCCTCTGATCTTTTTAATGATGATGCTGGCCCAAGGAGTCAACACGTGGTAAAAGAAAATTGCCAAAAAGAGATATGCATTGATTACCTTTATCCTTTTAACTGAAATTACCACTAAGGCTGAAGGCTAAAGAGAAATATTTTTATAATTTTTATCTCTATTTCATTTTGAATAAAATAAAAATAGCACTTAAGCAAAATAAGTCTTTTAGAAGCCATAGGGAATATATTTCTATGGTAACATGATCCCCAACAGAAATAGCAACAGAGATCTTGACACGCTCTCAGGATTCGTTTTCTCTTGATATGATACAGTGGCATATAGATAAGTTCTGCACAGACCTTAAACAGAATTCTTAAGCTACGATGGAAGGCAACTGTCATAATGAGGTTATATAAAGCGTTACCCTCAAAGTCATTGTGCCAAACAATCAGAAGTTCCTTTTTGGACTGTGCATTTCACATGTTACAAAGGGATACAAAGCATAGCTGCTTTTTCAGGGCACATCAGCAGAATAGTAATCCTGTCAGGTACACCTTACTCTTCAGTTATTCTCAACTATTTATGTCTCCTGGCAGCCAAAAACCAAACCATGTATCCACAAATAAATATCTTGGATCTTTTTAGACAAAATACTAAAAAGGATTCTTTAAAACTCAACTTACATTTATTGACAAGCAAATATGTGAATTATTGTATATTTTTCCGATGCGTTACTGACAGTATTTCCATGTGTATATGTGGTTGTTGTTCAGTCGCGAAGTTGTGTCAGCCTCTTTGCAACCCCATGGGCTGTAGCCCATCAGAATCCTCTGTCCATGGGGATTTCCCAGGCAAGAATACTGGAAAGTGTTAGTCGCTTAGTCGTGTCTGACTCTTTGTGACTCCATGGCTTCTGTGTCCATGGGATTTCCCAGGCAAGAATACTGGAGTCGGTTGCCTTTTCCTTCTCCAGGGGATCTTCCCTACTCAGAGATTGAACCCATGTCTCCTGCATTGATAGGCAGATTCTTTACCACTGAGCCACCAGGGAAGCCCTCTTAAATGTGTATAAATATATATTTTTTTTTTTCTTCTTTTTAATGTGGACACTTTGCATTTTGAAAACGTGTCAGTTGAGCATCTCACTGTCATCATGCCAGGATCATACAACCCTAATAGTGAACTTATTCATCTAGTACTTTGTCTTTTTTTTTTTTTTTCACTTTATTTTACTTTACAGTACTATATTGGTTTTGGCATACTTTGACATGAATCCACCATGGGTGTACATGAACTCCCAAACATGAACCCCCCTCCTACCTCCCACCCCACATCATCCCTCTGGATCATCTGTGCATTTGACCTGTACTTTCTCCTCCATATCTGGGCTCTCCCTGTGTGTCCCCTGAGCTGATTATCTGAGTGGCTGAGTAGGTGCTTCTATGTATTTTCCTCTCCCTAGAAGTGTCTTATTCCTCTGACTCTAAATCCTCCTCACCTGCTGTAAGATATAAAAATCATACCAATACACACAATCCCACTTCAAACAAAAATAACTCTGGGCATTTTCATTGATATTTTTGTTGCTACAGCAGAATAGTTCCTTGAGCTCAATCATCATGCCTGTCAAGGCTAAAAAAAAAAAAATTGTCTCTTACTGTCTCTTGAAGTTCTCACTAGACATAAAAACAGAATTGGCATTTTTGAGTATGATTCACTTTCATCAACCTTGAAAAGGCACAGAATTTACTCTATTTGGACATTTACTTCACTCTCTCTCTTACTTTAAAAATAACTCCTAAAACATCTCTGAGGGGGGAAAAGACAGATATTATTAGCTGATTAGTCAGCTAAGGACACTGAGGCACAGAGATGCTAAGCGATTTTCCAATGATCTCATTGCTGAAGACGAGATAACAAAGGGTTCCACCCTGGCCATCTGACTCCCAAGTAGCAGCCTCTTTAAAGTATATATACAGCAGTGTCTCTCTCTTTGTCTCATCTTTAAGTTTTTAATTTCTTTACTCTGCCTTTTTACTTTCATTAATATGTAAATCTCCTTTTTAATTTTAACAGTAATGTATAAGTTTCCACGAAAGAAGAAAGATCCAATGCAAAAGTTATGAAAAAGAATAAAAGATGAAAAATAAAAAATCTTTACTAAGAGGTCAACATGGTACCAGTCATAAGTTTCTTTACAATTTTCTTACCAGGACCTGAAATCAGCAGAAATAAACTCATTTTTACCTTTAAAAGATGATCGATCAAAGTTTTACCCCTGTTTCTCAGAGCTGTATCTTAACAGGTGAATTTCCTTTAAAAAAAAAAAAAAAAGACTTTCATATACGTAAAGTTTCAGGATGTATCAGACAGTGGATGACTTTAGCAGGATGAAGAATTTGGAAGAGGAGGAAAGAGTGTCTCTGTTCATCTCTGAGAACATATCCAGCAAGAATTGTCCTACTGAGCCTTTCAGATTCTCTTCTCTGCCTTAAATTTGATGGTTTGGATCACTTCCAGTCCATAGTCAAACCCCAGACATGATCCATCTCACCTTCCCCCATTTTAACCGTGTGTGTGGTGATAAAACATTACCTGAATCAAAAGCAATGCTAAAAATCATCTAATTGCTTTATTTTGAATTCATCTAAAAAATGTTGAGTTCTAAATGTTTCATCTCTTCAAGCGATTTGTATGTGCTAAGTTAATTAGAAGCTGAAAGCATTTCTTTGATTAACTTAAAAGGAACAACAACAAAATCCAACTAGTACACTTTGTGTCAGAACATCTGAACCAGTGGCTGCCAGTCCTGGCTATTTATTATTATTTCTTGGGAAAGTATTTATTCATTTATTTTCTAGGGTGGTGGTCTGGCTATCTGCACTTTTTAAAACCTCTTCAGGTCATTCTAATGTACAGTTAGGGTCAATAAGCCCTAATCTAGACATTTCATATAACAGTACTTTAGAGCCCAAGTTAGCTGGGGAATGGTCACAATATTTTTTCCCTATATAATTATAAAACCGTCACATTTTTAAAGGGTCAGCAATGAATATATCAGTTCAGTCAGTTCAGTCGCTCAGTCATGTCCGACTCTTTGTGACCCCAGGAATCGCAGCACACCAGGCCTCCCTGTCCATCATCAACTCCCGGAGTTCACTCAGACTCACGTCCAGCGAGTCCGTGATGCCATCCAGCCATCTCATCCTTGGTCGTCCCCTTCTCCTCCTGCCCCTAATCCCTCCCAGCATCAGTGTCTTTTCCAATGAGTCAATTCTTCGCATGAGGTGGCCAAAGTAATGGAGTTTCAGCTTTAGCATCATTCCTTCCAAAAAATTCCCAGGGCTGACCTCCTTCAGAATGGACTGATTGGATCTCCTTGCAGTCCAAGGGACTCTCAAGAGTCTTCTCCAACACTACAGTTCAAAAGCATCAATTCTTCGGCACTCAGCCTTCTTCACAGTCCAACTCTCACATCCATACATGACTACTGGAAAAACCATAGCCTTGACTAGATGGACCTTAGTCAGCAAAGTAATGTCTCTGCTTTTGAATATGCTATCTAGGTTGGCCATAACTTTTCTTCAAAGGAATAAGTTTCTTTTAATTTCATGGCTGCAGTCACCATCTGCAGTGATTTTGGAGCCCAAAAAAATAAAGTCTGACACTGTTTCCACTGTTTCCCCATCTATTTCCCATGAAGTGATGGGACCGGATGCCATGATCTTCGTTTTCTGAATGTTGAGCTTTAAGCCAACTTTTTCGCTCTCCTCCTTCACTTTCATCAAGAGGCTTTTTAGCTCCTCCTCACTTTCTGCCATAAGGGTGGTGTCATCAGCATATCTGAGGTTATTGATATTTCTCCCGGCAATCTTGATTCCAGCTTGTGTTTCTTCCAGTCCAGCGTTTCTCATGATGTACTCTGCATATAAGTTAAATAAGCAGGGAGACAATATACAGCCTTGACGTACTCCTTTTCCTATTTGGAACCAGTCTGTTGTTCCATGTCCAGTTCTAACTGTTGCTTCCTGACCTGCATACAGATTTCTCAAGAGGCAGGTTAGGTGGTCTGGTATTCCCATCTCTTTCAGAATTTTCCACAGTTTATTGTGATCCACACAGTCAAAGGCTTTGGCATAGTCAATAAAGCAGAAATAGATGTTTTTCTGGAACTCTCTTGCTTTTTCCATGATCCAGCGGATGTTGGCAATTTGATCTCTGGTTCCTCTGCCTGTTCTAAAACCAGCTTGAACATCAGGGAGTTCACGGTTCACATATTGCTGAAGCCTGGCTTGGAGAATTTTGAGCATTACTTTACTAGCGTGTGAGATGAGTGCAATTGTGCGGTAGTTTGAGCATTCTTTGGCATTGCCTTTCTTTGGAATTGGAATGAAAACTGACCTTTTCCAGTCCTGTGGCCACTGCTGAGTTTTCCAAATTTGCTGGCATATTGAGTGCAGCACTTTCACAGCATCATCTTCCAGGATTTGAAACAGCTCAACGGGAATTCCATCACCTCCACTAGCTTTGTTCTTAGTGATGCTTTCTAAGGCCCACTTGACTTCACATTCCAAGATGTCTGGCTCTAGATTAGTGATCACATCCTCATGATTATCTGGGTCGTGAAGATCTTTTCTGTACAGTTCTTCTGTGTATTCTTGCCACCTCTTCTTAATATCTTCTGCTTCTGTTAGGTCCATACCATTTCTATCCTTTATCGAGCCCATCTTTGCATGAAATGTTCCCTTGGTATCTCCAATTCTCTTGAAGAGATCTCTAGTCTTTCCCATTCTGTTGTTTTCCTCTATCTCTTTGCATTGATTGCTGAAGAAGGCTTTCTTATCTCTTCTTGCTATTCTTTGGAACTCTGCATTCAGATGCTTATATCTTTTCTTTTCTCCTTTGCTTTTCGCCTCTCTTCTTTTCAGTGCTATTTGTAAGGCTTCTCCAGACAGCCATTTTGCTTTTTTGCATTTCTTTTCCATGGGGATGGTCTTGATCCCTGTCTCCTGTACAATGTCACGAACCTCATTCCATAGTTCATCAGGAACTCTGTCTATCAGATCTAGGCCCTTAAATCTATTTCTCACTTCCACTGTATAATCATAAGGGATTTGATTTAGGTCATACCTGAATGGTCTAGCGGTTTTCCCTACTTTCTTCAATTTAAGTCTGAATTTGGAAATAAGGAGTTCATGATCTGAGCCACAGTCAGCTCCTGGTCTTGTTTTTGTTGACTGTATAGAGCTTCTCCATCTTTGGCTGCAAAGAATATAATCAATCTGATTTCGGTGTTGACCATCTGGTGATGTCCATGTGTAGAGTCTTCTCTTGTGTTGCTGGAAGAGGGTGTTTGCTATGACCAGTGCATTTTCTTGGCAAAACTCTATTAGTCTTTGCCCTGCTTCATTCCGCATTCCAAGGCCAAATTTGCCTGTTACTCCAGGTGTTTCTTGACTTCCTACTTTAGCATTCCAGTCCCCTATAATGAAAAGGACATCTTTTTTGGGTGTTAGTTCTAAAAGGTCTTGTAGGTCTTCATAAAACCGTTCAACTTCAGCTTCTTCAGCATTACTGGTTGGGGCATAGACTTGGATAACTGTGATATTGAATGGTTTGCCTTGGAAACGAACAGAGATCATTCTGTCGTTTTTGAGATTGCATCCAAGTACTGCATTTCGGACTCTTTTGTTGACCATGATGGCTACTCCATTTCTTCTGAGGGATTCCTGCCCGCAGTAGTAGATATAATGGTCATCTGAGTTAAATTCACCCATTCCAGTCCATTTTAGTTCGCTGATTCCTAGAATGTCGACGTTCACTCTTGCCATCTCCTGTTTGACCACTTCCAATTTGCCTTGATTCATGGACCTGACATTCCAGGTTCCTATGCAATATTGCTCTTTACAGCATCGGACCTTGCTTCTATCACCAGTCACATCCACAGCTGGGTATTGTTTTTGCTTTGGCTCCATCCCTTCATTCTTTCTGGAGTTATTTCTCCACTGACCTCCAGTAACATATTGGGCACCTACTGACCTAGGGAGTTCCTCTTTCAGTATCCTATCATCTTGCCTTTTCATATTGTTCATGGGGTTCTCAAGGCAAGAATACTGAAGTGGTTTGCCATTCCCTTCTCCAGTGGACCACATTCTGTCAGACCTCTCCACCATGATCCGCCCATCTTGGGTTGTCTTGCTGGCATGGCTTAGTTTCCTTGAGTTAGAAAAGGCTGTGGTCCTAGTGTGATTAGATTGACTAGTTTTCTATGGTTATGGTTTCAGTGTGTCTGCTCTCTGATGCCCTCTTGCAACACCTACCATTTTACTTGGGTTTCTCTTACTTTGGGCGTGGGGTATCCTTCATGGCTGCTCCAGCAAAGCAAAGCCGCTGCTCCTTACCTTGGATGAGAGGCATCTCCTCCCACTGCCCTTCCTGGCCTTCAGCATGGGATGGCTCCTCTAGGCCCTCCAGCGCCCGGCAACCACCACTCCTTGGACGTGGGGTGGCTCCTCCCGGCCGTCGCCCCTGGCCTCAGATGCGGGGTGGCTCCTCCCAGCCATTCCTGCGCCGTCGCAGCCTGGCACTCTAGGCTGCTGTCCCTGACCTTGGACGTGGGGTAGCTCTCGAGTTAAGCTAAAAGTCAGTTTTTAGGACTTCAGTTATTATAGCCAAAATATTTTCATTTGCTACCTCCTGGATTTATTATTTTGTCAATAAAATCTCAAAGGAATTAGTCAAGGCTGAACAAACTCTGAAGGAAATTTATCTCCTTTACAGTTGCAAAAAGTGGTTGCAACCACTAGGGGTCAGACAGTTAAATTTGCAATATGATACACAAACACTAAAGTTACCCAGTTTAGAATTCCATATCCTGATTTCAAAAATACTTTCTAAATTTTCTTCCATTATTAAAACCCATGTCCTTTCAAAAGTTCAAAGCCATTTCCTTCCTGGATGGATAGTGTTTTACACGCTATTTAGTCCAAGCTTCAAAATTCTAAAGCGAACTGTAATCCAGGAGTATGGAAAGTTAAAGCATGATTGGCATGATGATTTTCTCATGATTTTCAAAAAATAAAATAGGAAACGACGCTATTAGGTATATAGTTCTTCCACCTACATTATCTGATTTCACCACTGTTTAGAGGACTCTGTAGGCATTTCTAGGTCTACCAGAAGTCCCAGGGCCTAATGCTATTCTCCCGTTGCCACAAGTATTTTTATCCTCTTGTCATTGAGGGGTGTTGTCTATGAGCCCTCTTCTGACGTTTGGACTGACTTGTGACACTTTCAGTCATTATTGCTGTGACTACATCGTCATATGTGCTGAGTCAACTCATTAAAAAACATGCACATTAGTTGGATCATGGAGCTATCATGTACAAAGTCTAACTACTCTGAGGCCACCACAAACTGGAGAGGCCATGGGGAGATGCTCCAGCTGACAGTGCCAGCTGAGCTCAGCCTTCCAGCCCACCTTGCCAATGTGCTTGACCTCCAAGTGAAGACACCATCTTGGCAATAGAGCCTCCTTCAGTACAAGGTGTTTCGGGTGGCAGCTGGCAGCCACTGACCAGCCATTCTGGCCTTCCCAGCTGAAGCTGCCGACAGCACAGCAGGATGGATCTTCACTGTGCACTGTGAGAATTCCCAGACCCAGACAAATCCACTGCTATTTTATGCCTCTAAGCTCAGAATAGTGTGTTAGGCAGAGCTAGATAACTGGAACTCCCAGAGAAATTAACTGAGCTCCCTCCCTTCAGTTGGGGTTTTGCCAAAGTGGAAATGTCCAAAATGTGGGTCAATTTGGGCAAATGATTTGTTCTTTCATTATACCCATTAACCTTTGGGTATAAACCTTGTAAGATTAAGGGGAGAAAAGGTGTAAAAAAAAGCTGGCGAAAAAGTCACTGCTGCATAGTAAAAATATGTGCTGATAGGTGTTTAAATACAATTGAAAACATAATCTGTCTTAAAATTGAAATTCTCCAAATACTGTATAAATGTGAGAGTTGGACTATAAAGAAAGCTGAGTGCCAAGAATTGATGCTTCTGAACTGCGGTGTTGGAGAAGACTCTTGAGAGTCCCTTGGACTACAAGGAGATCCAACCAGTCCATCCTAAAGGAAATTAGTCCTGAATATTCACTGGAAGGACTGATGTTGAAGGTGAAACTCTGATACTTTGGGACTTCTGATGCAAAGAACTGACTCATCTGAAAAGACCCTGATGCTGGAAAAGATTGAAGGCAGGAGGAGAAGGGGATGACAGAGGATGAGATGATTGGATGGCATCACCAACTCAATGGAGATGAGTTTGAGTAAACTCCGGGAGCTGGTGATGGACAGGGAGGTTTGGCATACTGTAGTCCATGGGGTCACAAGGAGTCGGACACTACTGAGCAACAGAACTGAACTGACTGAAATACTCTCAGACTGAAGAAATATTAATTTACAGGCTCTATTTTTTTTTTATTTTTACTGCTTGGCTGTTAAAGTTTCTTACTGTACCAGCACTATCAACTCCCACCCAAAGTAAGGTTCTCGCCCACATTTTACTTTGTGTGTGAATTCCAAACACTGCTGATGTACATTAATATATTCATTATAATAAATAGCTACTATTGTTATTTTTAAGATCCCCTGGAGAAGGAATGGCAACCCACTCCTGTATTCTTGCCTAGAGAATCCCATGGACAGAGGAGCCTAGTGGGCTACAGTCCATGGGGCCACAAAGAGTAGGACACAACCGAGCAACTGAGCGTGCGCATGCGTGTGCACACATGCACACACACGCATATTTAAGACTTTGCCTGAAAAAGTCCATGGACTAGGAGCCTTGTGCGCTATAGTCCACGGGTTCTGGACACTACTGAGCACTCACACTTACTTAAACTGAAAATGACTTGCTACAGGTAAAAAATGTGCAATTATGAGTGTGTCTATGAAAATGAAAGGCAGACTTAATAAAAAATTCTTTTCTCATTTAAGATAAGAGCTGCCATCAACTACTATAAGCCTTAGGTGTTTTTTTTTTTTTAATCTGAATAAGAACCATAGAATTAGCCTCTATATCCACTTGAATGACTTTTCTCTCCAGAACTCTTTCTAATAAGGTAATTTTCTGCTGTTCGTTATATCCTGGGAGACTATTATGTCCAAACCCTTGTGTAAGCTGTACATGTAGATACAATCTTAGGTCCTAAGACTTGTCTAATTCCATTTTTTCCACAAGTACAGGTATCTCTGGGAATAAGAATAAAAAAGGCATTTGTTTAAACAAGGAGAATAGGAAGTCTTTTCCATTTCTGTTCCCCCACAGTGCTAACACAGTACCTCAAGATTAGTTTGCACATAAGAAAATTATAGCAAGTAAAAACCTTCTGCAATGCATGCATTTAGAGAAGTGACATTTTTGAGGAAATTTGAACAAAGAAGTTGGGAAATCTCATGATATAGGGGAAGAGAAAGAAGAATCTCCAATAGTAAAATTATATCTGGAGAAGTGGAGAAAATCAGTTTATTTTAAAGCAGCCTCAATCTTTGAGACTAGCAGACAGATTATAGTTGAAAAATGAGAACTAGGGACTTCCTTCATGGTCCAATGGTTAAGAATTCTGCTTGCAACGCAGGGGGCTCAGGTCCAGTCCCTGTTGCATAACTAAGATTCCATATGACTCAGAGCAACTGAGCCCATGTACCATGACTGGAAATTCCGCGTGCCACAACTGGAGAGTCCAAGTGCCACAATGAAAGATCCTGCATGACCCAACGAAGACCCCACTTGCTGCAACTAAGATGTGACACAGCCAAACAAATAAATAAATACTTTAAAAAAGACAGAAAGAGAGAAAGGGATGTGAGAGAGGGAGAGAATATAGGCAATGTATTACAAACACTGGACACAGAAGTTGAGGATTTGAGGACAATGTCAACATGGACAAATCAGTGGAGGAGATATCAGCAGACAGAGGGCTAAATATGAGGCCTGAGAATATTTCTGTTTCAGAGGGACAAAAGGAGGTGATAAACAGATTATTGTGAATGATGGTGTTAGTGTAATTTAGACCATTCTTTTAGGAGAACACATATGCCAGATAGGACATTGACATTCTAGCACTTTAAGTGATGGATGTCTACAGAGTTCTTTCAACAGCAGCAGTTATCCATCCCTTCATCTTACAATCTGGTCTGAAAGGATATTAGAAGTTATCTGTAAGTGGGAGACAGATGATGACTAGAGTCTTAACTATCTCTGAAATGAGGACTTAAGTTCAAATCTCAGTGAGAGAAAAGATCAAAGGCACCTGTCAACAGCATCAAGTAGGCAAGAAACATGAGGAGGAACCAATAGTTGAAAATAAACTGCAGAATTGATCATTTCCAATCAGTTACCTGACATAGAAAAGTCCATCAGAGTTTCTTATCCTTGTCACTAGTCTATGTCAGTGTAGCACAACAACAAAAACTCAGATTAAAAAAACAATGAAGTGATTCATTCTTCAGACATATACATACAAACACAAGACCAGATTTTTCACTTTTTATCTGGATTTGACATCATTTATTGCGGTCAATCTAAATCAGCTTGAAAATATTTTATGTAAGAGATCATTGCTAATCTTTAGTTGCCTGGCATTCTGAAATGCACATAAAATGTTTAAGATTTTTTTATGTCAAGTTCATATTAATTATTATTTTAATCAAAATGTATCTGTGCTTGTGGAAACATATACTGCACTTTCTCCACTAGATGTCTCCAGAGAAATACAAGTAAATACTGGTAATAAGAAGTGCTGCTAATACATTCCCATTTTAAAATTTTCAAAAGTGTAGAGCTTAAATAAGGACAAATAGTGAAACAATGGTTACTTAGTAGAGGAGTGAAATCTGTCACTGACAGATTTTTAAAGAAAATGAAGGTCTAAGTGCATTTTTATAAAAAGATAGCACACTGTCCGCATTTACCACAGAAAGCCAACTGATTTCTAAATGAATTAACATTAAAAGGGATGTCATTTAATGCTTTCTTTGGGATCTGGTCAAGTCATATCTTTCTTGGAATATGATTTCATTATCTTAAATATATTTGGCCAGGGCATGCCTGAAGATCTATGGGCAAAGATCTATAGAGGAAGAAATCCACTGGAAGAAATCCACTGGGGAGGTGACTTTTCTTATAGGCTTTACAAGAAGTTAGCCACAATTATCTGAATCTATAATACTGCCCTTCTGACCTCTTTTAAGTTGGCCATTAATGTTCAATTTTATTTTGGCCGTGTGAGTGTTTTAATGAGGAAAAAATTGCAAAATTTAATTTGGGGCTTAATTTGAATTCCTTCTATTGAGTTCAGCATAATCTAATCACTTTAAGAAAATGTTTTCTCTCATTTGAGGGAAGTAACATCTCTGGGGTCTTTGTCAGAACTTCAGTTTCCAAGGCTGCAAACCCAGGTACCAAGGAAGGCTGTACCCGTCACTGGTGAAGGTGCTTGGACACTGATAATTAGGTCCCCAAGAAAGTCCTTTTAAGCTAAGCTGCTTCAAAGCTTTAAGGTGTTTTACAAGTAAGTTCTATTACTGGTATTTTACAAATAAGCCAACAGGAAAGAAAAATAGTACTCAAGAAACATCAAAATTCCACACAAAAAAAAAAGAAAGAAAGAAAACAAGACGAGATTGAAAATTATTGCGTAATTAGATTCAATTATTGGATCACTCCAGATCATGCAATACCAAGGACATTCTGTTTGTTAAAAACCTGCTCTTGGCTTGAGTATCTAGGTTTGTTGAATCCACAGGCCATGTCTAATCCTAGAGCGTGCAGAGTAAGTTTAATGTTAGTTACAGGCTGGTGATAGTGCTTCCCTAGTGTCTCAGACAGTAAAGAATCGACCTGCAGTGAGAGACCCGGGTTCCATTCCCTGAGTTGGGAAAATTCCCTGGAGAAGGGAATAGCAATCTACTCCAGTACTCTCGCCAAAAGAATTCCATAGACAGAGAAGTCTGGCGGGCCACAGTCCATGGGGTCGCCAAGAGAAGAACATGACTGAGCAACTAACACTTTTCACATGCTGGTGATAATAAGCACAATACTTTAATCACATCACAGTCTCCAGAGGTTACAAGGCCTCTACAAAGACCCATCTGATAATTTGCAAACTGCCAGTAAATTAGCATCCTGATAGAAACAAACATCTCCTTCAGACACATTAGTTTTCTTTGGTTGTAAATCATTTCTTTTTCAGCAATGACTTACATTTCTAGGTCAAACTTTGCAACCCTGAAAGTCAGACAATTGCCAAGGTTTCAATCTTCCTCCAGACTGCTAATAAAATTATGTAGCCAACACAGGGGCAGGATCTTTTCATGAAACAGAAGAATAAGGGTCTTGTGTGGAGAGAAAGGAAGAGATTAGCCCTTAGTGACTTCTCTGAAAGGAGAAAATTGTGTTGCTCTCAAGATTTTAAAATCTTTTCCCTACAACTTGGACAGTGTTTTCTTCCCATTCTCTGAAACTATTTCCTTCCCTCACCCTATACCAAGTTGTTGATGGACCATAGTTCCATTATTAGCTTCCTTAAAGCCAGGATGCTGGCTAAAGTAGTTGCTTGGACTTCCTCCCACTATATAATGTCTTATAATATCACACTTCTGGGATAAGCTCAGCATTTTAAATTGCAGTGCTTTTTTTTTTTTACCCTAAATGTTCCTTCTCTTGGAATGTTCTCCAACCTCTAAATTTACATGTAATTTAGATGTACAATCTGGTCCTCATTTTCAAGATCCTCTTTGATGGCATTACTCATCCTGAATGTAAATATTTGTTGAGGGCTAGCATGTGTTGATGTCCATGGGACTTTTACAAGTTCCAAATATAATGCTCAGGATGGCTACATTTATTTAAAACTCTGAAAAGAAAGACTTAAGAACCCTCTTTTTAAAATATGAACATATACCATGCTTCTTACAAAAAGTAAGCCTCTAACTCCTTTCAGAAGAGAACAGTCGCCTTTTGAAATACTAATGCCTTTCCATTTTCACGACTTTTTTCATGCAATTATTTGTCCATTTGTGCCACTGAAGGAATCAGGATGAATGGAAGCCATTGATTCCCACGGATAAAACTGTGGTTGCAGGAACAAATACTTCAAAATTGTTCTTGAAAATAATCAATATATTTTCCATTTATACACACTGTTAAGAAAGTAGGTAACAACAGAACATTATTAATTTTGCTTTCACGCCTATCTTTGTAAGTCTATGTGTTATCATTCTGAACCAGATTTAAATAACTCTTTTACTCCTGATACATATTAACCAAGTTTATATCTTCCACTGAACACCTCAGTCCTTCTTCTCCAGTCCAACCCCACTGGATATGAGTAGATTTCAGCTTCATCACAAAAATGCTTATTAACAGTTACAGCTGTCTAAAACGAAAAGGGTTGCATTAATCGCACAGAGCATCTCAGTAAAGAGTGATGACTATTAATATTTACAGTGATGATGTTGGAGAGGTTTCTGTATTTTGAGTTTGATCTGTTTCTCTATAATTCTAAAATTCCACCATTATATCTTAAGATACTCAATCTACATTATAATGCCTCACCAGTTTAGAATTGAAGACTTATAATCTAACAGCTAATAAATTGATATTAGAACTTGTTTTCATAAAAGCTTTTCCATCCTATTCAATAAACAATTACTGATCACCTACTATTTAAACCTACTGTATAAAGCAAACCAGTGATATTAAAATTAAAATAATTCCATTCAGAGGAACACAAGTGATAGATTAATTCTCCTTCCCACGAGGGGCCAGGGAAAGCATATAATTTACTTCTTACCATCTTCTCTCCAGTTCTCCTATGAATTGCTCTCGCATTTTCTATACCTTAATATCAAGGTTTTCAAATTGAAAAGAAGCCTCTAAACATATTTTATTTATTTTTTTTTTTACTTTACAGTACTCTATTGGTTTTGGCATACATTGACCTGAATCTGCCACGGGTGTACACGAACTCCCAAACATGAACCCCCCTCCCACCTCCCACCCCACATCATCCCTCCGGATCATCCCCATACACCAGCCCCAAGCATCCTGCATCCTGCATCGAACATAGACTGGCAATTCGTTTCTTACATGATAGTATACATATTTCAATGCTATTCTCCCAAATCATCCCACCCTCTCCCTCTCCCTCAGAGTCCAAAAGTCTGCTCTACACATCTGTGTCTCTTTTGCTGTCCTGCAAACAGGGCAAACATATTTTAGAATTTATTATTTTATTGTATGCTTTCTTAATAAACTAGCAGCACATTGCAGAATTATTTCAGTGCCCCAAGACAAAATCCTATAGCAAGCCTAATATAACTCTCCTCGTCCTTGGAATCCTCTCTGGCCCATTCCAGTCCCCCTTAAAAATCCACCCAATTGGGCAACACAGATTCAGTTTCAGATTTCTCTACATTGCCAGTGGGGAACCAACTCTGATGGACCATTGTAGCAGGAATACTTTGCAACAAGTATGTATTTGAACTACACTTTTACTTTAGGATAATGTGTGACTTGTTTATCCAGGGAGACTGCAGTTATTGCAGGTAACACCCTCTCCCTCTCCCTCAGAGTCCAAAAGTCTGCTCTACACATCTGTGTCTCTTTTGCTGTCCTGCAAACAGGGCAAACATATTTTAGAATTTATTATTTTATTGTATGCTTTCTTAATAAACTAGCAGCACATTGCAGAATTATTTCAGTGCCCCAAGACAAAATCCTATAGCAAGCCTAATATAACTCTCCTCGTCCTTGGAATCCTCTCTGGCCCATTCCAGTCCCCCTTAAAAATCCACCCAATTGGGCAACACAGATTCAGTTTCAGATTTCTCTACATTGCCAGTGGGGAACCAACTCTGATGGACCATTGTAGCAGGAATACTTTGCAACAAGTATGTATTTGAACTACACTTTTACTTTAGGATAATGTGTGACTTGTTTATCCAGGGAGACTGCAGTTATTGCAGGTAATTTTTGACTTCTGATGTTCAGATTTCTTTCATCCAAAGTGTTCTGAACATTTGCCGTATCATATATGGGGTGGTTAGAGTGGATATTCTCTTGGCTAGGAAATGCACTGGGTAACATTGAGACTTTAGTTACTCTTTGTAAAAGAGAAGAAGCAGAATCCCGGCAATGCCCTTGTTTCTTAGCACATATTGCATTATTCCCTTTCAGTTAGATTGGTAATAGTGGTTTCCAAAAGGGTGTGCTTTTGCCATGTGGTTACCAATAGATGTGCTCTCTAGAGATGGTCAACATCATGCCCTGGATGTAAGGAAAAAACAACAAAGCACACATGGTTTTCCTTTGCTGCTTCATTTCAAAAGTTAGGGCAGCTTGCCAGAACTGGATGTGTGTTAACTCCATCTATGCCTCGACATCTGAAAGGAGAAGTGAAATGGGAGTTATCCCCCCAGTTTAGTGAAAACATGATCCCTCCTACATGTTTCACCATCAAGTTAAAATTCTAATCGCATACTCTGTGAAAGTTTGTATCTAGACATCATTTGTTTTTAATCAGCAGTTGTTACTGCCTTGTGATTATCAGACTTACATCTACCTTTGCTTACTGGTGAAAAATAATAACCTTTCAGTTCGGCTGTGAACTGAATATGACAAGATGTGATAAGATCCAATCATGCTCTCATTGAGCACAGGGACAGGGACCCTGAAAGGTATGGATTACAGAATGATCCTTAACGTCTAAATGAAATCATTTCCCATAAAAACCCTCTACATTACAAACGCATAAGACGGAAATATGAACCTGAAATGAGTCAGGAAGTAAAATAAAGAGAAAGATAAATCATACAAAAATAAATATCTTCTGGAGAGGGAGAAGAAAAAAGAGGCTCAGTGTGCTCAGTAAACACAATTGACAAAAGCGGATTTTAGCTGGCAACTCGAAGTTGCTGATGCCTTTTGGAGAGAGTTCAGATTCCCAGGTTGATACAGAGCTCCCTCCCAGAACTCTGACATGTATATAAGCTCTGAGCTCTCCAAAGCCCACTGCCAGTTCTCTTCGTGATCTAACTGCAGCGGAGAGACTAAAGATGATTCCTTTCTTACCAGTATTTTCTCTGTTCCTGCTGCTGGTTGTTAACCCTGCAAATGCCAATGGTCACTATGACAAGATCTTGGCTCACAGCCGTATCAGGGGCCGGGATCAGGGGTAAGTCAGTGGTTTGATTTTATAAACCTTTCCCCACCCCCACCCCCTTAGCTTGTTGTATGTATATTTCTACATAAAGTTTCTTATTTATACCTCAGGGTTTTTTTTCCTACTTATTTGTAATAAAAAAAAAAAGGAACAAATGAGTAATCTGTGGTTTATGTACGTGTCTTAAACTTTAAGAATTACTGTCCAAATAATTTGTGTATAATTGCTTTTTATGAAACATTGCAAGATTTTAGTCTAATTAACAACATTTAACAGGGCATTTCTTTATGATTCAGTTTATTTATGTTTTATTTCCTTCTCAATTTCCAGAATGAGGTTTTCAAAATTAAAGAATCTATAGCTGGAGGCTCTCATTACATAAATAACTTTGAAATATCTCACATTATGTTAGGGAAAATTTCATTTATGTATGAAAATTACACAACAGATAATGTAACAAGTTTTCTGTAAGTTTTTTGAAGCATTTAAGAATGTTTTTAAATTTTGCATTCTGTAAAATTTGCAATAACTTGATTTCATAGAAAAACCTACAACTGAGTTTCTTAGTTTTATCAGACAATTTAGTAACTTAACCAAGCATTTAGTATTAATTTTTGAAATGGATCTTGGCACTGCTGCCTATGTCTCAGAGGAAATTTTCATCATGCTTCCAAGTTCCCTTGCCTTACAGAGCAAATAAGACTCGCATCTCTTTAAGGGAGAAAAACACTTAAAATTCTGGCAGAGAATGTTTTAATCTAATTACTTCCAGGCAAAGAAATAAATTTTCCTTCGGGCAGCCATATTATTTAAGTTAATCTTAGCATTCGTTTACTTCTGTGATTGCTTACCTAGAAAATTACAGAGTACACTATCTTGGGACTTAGTAAAACTGGTCTATTTTGCTGTTTGATCTGTCATTGTTCCAGGGCCCTGAAGCCACTCCCATGCCCTACATGAGTACACGTTTGGTTTAAAAGGGTCAGGGCATTACCTACTATTAAAAGTAATAAGAAACATATTGTTAAAATCTATTAGATTAACTTCTGAACTACTGGCATTGTATTCCCAGAAGTGTACAATTTCCTCTCTGTCTCTCACAGTTAGTTTTTCTAATGACTCAGTAGGATTGGATCAAGAATGAGATCTGCCCATGACTAGAGTCACATCTTTGAAAATCTAAGCCACATATTAACTTTTTCTTTTTCTTTCTTTGTTTTTAACCACCTGACCTACAGATATGAAAAACTATTTGTTAATGTTATGACATTAATGCTCTTTCCTTACTTCTGTCTTCCAGTCCAAATGTCTGTGCCCTTCAACAGATTTTGGGCACCAAAAAGAAATACTTCAGTACCTGCAGGAACTGGTATCAAGGTGCCATCTGTGGAAAAAAAACGTAAGTATCATCTTTTCTTTAATGTGCCAGTTCCAAAGACAGCACTGCAATGCCCATGGCTTTCTTTGGACAGAAATACACACTATTCTTTTGAAAATACTCTCCAAAATTGGTAGCTTAAAAAAAAATGGATCACTGTGAATAAAGAAATTTCTCCTGCATTTCTCCCTGTACTCATAAAACTAACTTTTTCCCTGACTCTATGGCACTGGCCATGTGACCAGCTATAGAATCACTGTGACAGTTTGGTTAAGTCATTTCTACTCCTGGTTAGGCCTCTTTTATCTTGGGGCTTCCTGGTGGCTCAGTTGGTAAAGAATCTGCTTGTGATCCAGGAGACCTAGGTCCAATCCCTGGGTCAGGAAGATCCCCTGGAAAAAGAAATGGCCACTGGACATGTGACTTGGTATAGAATCACAGAGAATTTGAATGGAATCACTGAGAGTTTGACTATGTCATTTCACCTCCTGGTTTGGCTTTTTTTTTTTTATCTTGGGGAAGTCAATTAACCTCTTTATCTCAGTTTTCTCATTTTATTAAAAAGTGGGCCAGAGGAACAGATTGATCTGAAAAATCAGGATTTTAAGGTAAGATTGTTTGCCTCCAGTCATTTAGAAATTATCTAAAATACTTCACTTTACCCCAGAGTTTTCATCAAAGATTAACGTTGGAAAAGATTCAAGTTTCATCTTTTCATTTAATCCAGTCACTCCATCCCAAACTGTCAGATTCTCAGAGTCTCCAAAGGTGATAATGGAAGCCCACCACTATATCTATTTCAATAACCAAAAAAGATGATTACTCCCCAATTTAGTTATCTGTTTCACTGATTAACTTAAAATTGGAAAACATTTTTTATTACTTGATAGCTTATTGGTTTAATCAATTAATACATATTGGCAAGTTCTTCATTTTAAGATGGAGGAGCTGAGTTCTAGACAGAACAGGTTACTAGATCAAAAAGGTCAGAGATGTCATCCTCAGTCAAGAAAACAGTAGAAATGGCTCCTGCTTGCTTTCTATTAATTTGGACCCCACCTTCAGTGAAGGATACCCTGAGAACCACAAGATGGGAAACACATCATTGTTAAACTTCAGATACCCTAAATAGGTGAAAGCATTAGGGTACTGTTAAAAATATATTTCTAACTTAATAATATTGGTTACAAATACTAAATCATATCACCTTTTGGAGTCTTCATTGGTTTACCTATGAAATGTGAATTTAATTCATTTCATGAAGGTAAAGAAAGTGAAAGAAAGTGAAGTCACTCAGTCATGTCCAACTCTTTGTGACCCCATGGACTGTAGCCTACCAGGGTCCTCCATCCATGGGATTTTCCAGGCAGGAATACTGGAGTGGGTTGCCATTTCCTTCTCCAGGAGATCTTCCTGACCCAGGGATCGAACCCTGGTCTCCTGCATTGTAGGCAGACGCTTAACTGTCTGAGCCACCAGTGAAGCTCTGAAGGTAAAATGAATGAACAAATGTGAAATTACTAAATAACTCTAATTCATAATATTAGTCATCCTTAAGTTTAACTTATTTTAAGCAAATTGGATATACACTGGTGGGAAAAGGAGGTATGAACAGATACTATTTAAAATGCATAGGGTTATCTTTATTTCTACTAAGAATCATGTATTCAAAACATACGCCTTAGCTGGACTCTCCATAGTAAACAAGTTTAGTACCCCACAGGACACTGCTGCCTGTTCCCACACATTGGCTTAATGTAATTGTAATTAATGTTACTTCTTGACCAGGACATTATTCCTATTAGTTTGCAGACATCTGCTAGACTTATTAGTCATTGACACAATTACAATGTAAGTCAGGGGTTACAAGGATCCTGGCCATGATTTAGGTCAGGCCCCAGTTAGGAATGCCAAAGTTCTGGATTCTTCTCCCTTTGTTCTTTATATTCTTGATTACCATGAGGCTTATTTGGAATGCACACTAACTACATAAGAAAGGACCTGCTTTCTGAAACATTTAAGGGAAATCTTTATTACACCCTTCCTGGAAGTTAAGGAAATCTGATATAATCTTACTTTAATCCTCTAAATATATTAGAGATGCCAAGGCTTGTACAAGGCATATGCCAAGAATCTTTCTTTCTTTCCATTAAAAAAAAATTTCTGCTTTGAAGTCTGGCTTTTTACCAGAAATATAACGTGTCTTCTTTGATTAATTACATTAGCTTATATTTGTTAACTTCATTTTCACAAACACATTGACATCTGTGCTCTGGAATAAATGTAAATGCTAGTAGCTAGTTTTAAATAACCAAAGAAATCAATAATATTGACAGGAAGAATGCCTGATTTGAACTTCTGTATCAGTTGACAGAAATGTATTAAATGATTTGCTCAAGGTCACGCATCTACTAGGTAGTGGAACTGGGAACCAAACTTCATTCTTCTGGCTCCACGATCCTGGAACTTTTCCACCGTGCCATGAGGCTAATGAGAAATGAAACTCATATAACTACCTTAATGTCATAAAAGGTCAAAGATATGGTTTTTCCAGTAATCATGTGCAGATGTGAGAGTTAGACCATCCAGAAGGCTGAGCGCAGAAGAACTGATGCTTTTGAATTGTGGTGCTGGAGAAAACTCTTTAAAGTTCCTTGGACAGCAAGGAGATCAAACCAGTCCATCCTAAAGGAAATCAATCCTGAATATTCATTGGAAGGATTGATGCTGAAGCTCTAATACTTTGGCCACCTGATGTGAAGAGCCAACTCACTAGAAAAAAAAAACCTGATACTGGGAAAGATTGAAGGCAGGAAGAGAAGGGGGCAACAGAGGATGAGATGGTTGGGTGGCATCACCCACTTAATGGACTTGAGTTTGAGCAAACTAAGGGAGATAGTGAAGGACAGGGAAGCCTGGCCTGCTGCTTCATGGGGTTGCAAAGAGTCAGACACAACTTAGCAACTAAACAACAATGTCATAAACAAACAAAAGAACAACAAACTTGATATCTAAATTATCAATAAGTCATGGCAATAAATGATATGTTTTGCTAACTTTGTCAAAGTGTATCCTATGCAGTGCCTCCATTTTAATATTAATTTTCTTCCAATGTATAGGACTGTGTTATATGAATGCTGCCCTGGTTATATGAGGATGGAAGGAATGAAAGGCTGCCCAGCAGGTAATGTTTCAATTATAGAATTAAATGAAAAATTTGTCTTGTGTGAGGAAGAAGAGTTGAATTAGCTTTTAGAGAAGCCAGTGTGTGTGTGTGTGTGTGTGTGTGTGTGTGTGTGTTTAGCACCATGATAAATCCAAGATATATTCTCCATATCTTAATCACTAGTTTATCATGGCAATAAAGCATGAAAACATACATCTTGTACACTGGATGCTGGACAGCAGATGCTTATTCCACATTTAAATTAGTTCAATATTCCCTCAAGACAGACAAAATGCCTGTCTTTGAACTTGTCTAGAAACGTGGGTTGACTACTTGGCAAGGCATCATCTTTTCTAATTCAACCACTCAACTGCTCTGATTTTATAAGATTCTTCATACTGAAAGTTGGTTTCCTGTAATTTGCCAACTTGAGAAAAAATAGCTAATCTATTTCCTGTTTGAGATGACAGCCATTCAAATATTTAACACAAGTCATCACACCCTTCCTCCAGCTACTCTCTCTTCCCTAATAGAATCTTCCTTTCTGTGGGCTCATCACCCACGGTTTGAATGGGATCTAGACTTTGGAGCCCTTACTGTCATGGACAGCAACCCATGGAAAACCTCTAATCCAGTCATTTTTTTTTTTTTAATTGGGATACAAAACTGGTATCTACAACCCATGTGTCACCAGGCAGTGGAGAGAATATTAAGACAAATATGTCAGTGTAAGGAGCTCCTGAACTTTTGTTGATGTCATTGGTCACCATGTTATGCCATTAGCTCATGCTGAATTTTAATTAATTAATACAGATTAATGGTCTGTTTTATATGAAAACAGACCATTTTTTCAACTTAGGCACAGGACTTCATGGAACCTTGTGGCATTTAACCTGTTAATTTGGACTCATTTTCCCCATTCTGTTGAGGTGTCTTTAAATCCTTATTTTGTAATTTAATTTACTAATTGCATACCTGTTGTTTCTATTGTCACAAAGATAAGAATCATCTCTCCTGTGATATGATCCAAATCATACTAAACTTCAAATAAGGTCATGAAGAGTAAGTTGGCTGTACCCAACCTAAAGGCTAACATTCACATATTACTTTTCATTCTGAAGTTCAGGAGATATATTCTGGAAATGTTAGATATTTTAATCTATTTTCTTCCTGAAATTATGATGAAAAGAAGTAGGTCTACGTATTTCTTTCAGGGACCCAAATCTATGTAATTATGGTCCTTACACCTACAAGTATTATACTACTTAGGAGCTTTAAGCCAACAAGAAAAAAATTATTACCTTGGCTACTCTCAGAGAGAAGTGAAGAAATTTTTTTTCAATGAATTGATCAAAGATACTTAGTGATAATTATGACTGAACCCTTATAGACATAGCAGATTTGACAACTAAATAGACAAAACATTAAACTAGGATAATAATTTAAAATTCTTTGATCTTCAACATAAAGGATAAGTATTTTGGGGCTTCCCAGATGGCACCAGTGGTAAAGAATCTGCTTGCCAATGAAGGAGACACAAGAGATGCACGTTCAGTCCCTGGGTTGGGAAGATCCCCTGGAGTATGAAATGGCAACCCATGTCAATATGCTTGCCTAAAAAATTCCATGGACAGAGGAGCCTGGAAGACCCTAATGCTGGGAAAGATTGGAGGCAAAACAAGATGGGGATGGTAGAGGATGAGAGGATTAGATAGCATCACTAAACCAATGGACACGAATTTGAGAAAACTCTGGGAGATAATGAAGGCCAAGGAAGCCTGGCATGCTGCGGTTCATTGAGTCCCAAAGAGTCGGCCAGGACTGAGTGGCCAGACAATAGCAACAACAATAGTACTTTTCCATTTGACATTCAAAAGGCAACTTTCATATAAAACATGATTCATAGACTTGTGTTGCTAAAATCATCAGTTAAACATCGTCAGGGACTTCTTGTAAAGGTTAAATCATTGTAAAATAACATTTTTGACATTTTTTCCTAAGTACTTATTCATCTCTTGATTATTTCAGTGATGCCTATTGACCATGTTTATGGAACCCTGGGCATTGTGGGAGCTACCACCACACAGCACTATTCTGATGTCTCAAAACTGAGGGAGGAGATTGAAGGAAAGGGATCATTCACTTACTTCGCACCGAGTAACGAAGCTTGGGACAACCTGGATTCTGTAATTCATTATTTTTAATGAATATAACTTTTTCTATTATTGTTACATTATTTCAATTGATTTATTAACTTAGAAATTAATAGAAATTGTATATCTTTTTGTTGTGCATATATGATGATACATAAAAGGATGAGGGTATTAAGGATGCTCCTTAATTGAGGGTAAGGAAAAAGTGGCTCAGTGGTAAAGAATATGCCTGCCAGTGCAGGAGATGCGGGTTCGATCCCTGCATTGGGCAGATCCCCTGGAGAAGGAAGTGGCAACCCATTCCAGTATTCTTGCCTGGAAAATTCCCAAAGACAGAGGACCCTGGTGGTCTACAGTCCATGAGGTCACAAAGAGTT
>SJYX01013970.1:112301-123763 GCA_006410675.1 Oreotragus oreotragus | reverse complement strand
CAGAGACATTACTTTGCTGACTAAGGTCCATCTAGTCAAGGCTATGGTTTTTCCTGTGGTCATGTGTGGATGTGAGAGTTGGACTGTGAAGAAGGCTGAGTGCTGAAGCATTGATGCTTTTGAACTGTGGTGTTGGAGAAGACTCTTGACAGTCCCTTGGACTGCAAAGAGATCCAACCAGTCCATTCTGAAGGAGATCAGCCCTGGGATTTCTTTGGAAGGAATGATGCTAAAGCTGAAACTCCAGTACTTTGGCCACCTCATGCGAAGAGTTGACTCATTGGAAAAGACTCTGATGCTGGGAGGGATTGAGGGCAGGAGGAGAAGGGGACAACAGAGGATGAAATGGCTGGATGGCATCACAGACTCGATGGACATGAGTCTGAGTGGACTCCGAGAGTTGGTGATGGACAGGGAGGCCTGGCGTGCTGCGATTCATGGGGTTGCAAAGAGTTAGACACGACTGAGCGACTGAACTGAACTGAAGTTATGACTCAATGTCCAGGTCTATATAACTGGTATAGAAATATATTCCTACTTTCTGCTTGATATGAAGATGAACTGAAAATTACGACTAGAGTCATGTCAGTTCAGTTCAGTCACTCAGTCATGTCCACCTTTTTGCAGCCCCATGGACTGCAGCTTACCAGGCTTCCCTGTCCATCACCAACTCCCGGAGCTTACTCAAACTCGTGAGTCATATAGTGTTTAGTAAAACTTAGGTAGATTCTTTGAGATTTTACCTTGATACATTAACTGTGAGGTTACTTGCTTACAAATATAGAACTTTCCCTCTTCTGGTTGTCTTTGATCAAATCTCTAACTACCTTTCTGGCCCTTTTTGCAGACTCATCTTCTTTCTTGTCTTAAGAATGGGTCTTATTAAAGCCTCTTCTAGGAACTCTGCTCTGCAGTTCATATGCACTTCAGATGGCTTCAGCTTTCACTTAATGCACAGAACCATGAAGTCTGTGTTTCTGGATCCCCAACACCTGTCTTAATATTTCTCCTTAATATTTCTCTATATCTTTAAACAAACTGTTATCCAAAACAGATGCCACTTTCTCCCCATCAAAAACTGCTTTTCTGCTGTTTCCATAACTGGCGACCCCAATCTCAGAGTTCAGACTTTAAAATTATGAGTCATCCTTACTTTTCCCCTCTTCAGTTCTTAGAAACTACTATTAGTCATCTACAGCTCATTTTTCATCCTCGTAATACTCTCCTTCTGTTACACATTGCCACCAGATTAACCTTCTTAAAGCCTGGGCTAATCATTGTATTCTAATGCCGCAAAAGGGGCTTAGTGGCTCCCTATTGCCAGTTTAATTTACTCTTTGCTTGGGAATTAAAGTCTTCTATGTCATTGTCCCATACACTTTTCTAAAATTTCTTCCTATTATCTGAGAAACATAAAACCACACTGGACAACTTCTGCTTTCTTTGCCAGTAGTTGGACTTTAGAAAGATCACTACAACATTCCTACCCTATCTACCTATCCTGCAAGACCTGTCTCCAAACTTTGAATTGCTGGCCATTTTCATTTGACCTAGAAAGCATTTTTCCCTCTGTCTGTCCTTTATCTAATCATGCTTATATTTACCAGCTGCTATAGGATCCGTGGGCTTCCCAGGTGGAGCTAGTGGTAAAGAACCTGCTTGCCAATCCAGGAGATGCAAGAGACACAGGTTTAATCCCTTGGTCAGGAAGATCCCCTTGAGGAGGGCATGGCACCCACTCCAGTATTCTTGCCTGGAGAATCCCATGGACAGAGCAGCCTGGTGGGCTGCAGTCCCTATGGTCTGAAAGAGTCAGACACGACTGAAGTGACTTAACATGCATGCACGTAGGATAAGTACCTCAAAGATCAAGATTTCATCTTACTTATCATTGTATTTCTCATAACACCAAGTACAGTATGATATAATATTGAATAAATGAAAGGTACAGAATGGTTGAATTCTTGAATGTTATAGAATAAACATAAAACACATTAAAATTACAATACTGTATGTATACAAATATAATGCCATTTTTAATTTTTTTCCACCCTAAAATTTTAAATATCTGATAATTTCATATCCCCTAAGCCTTGACAGCAAGAGCATCTCTTCATCAATATATTCATTAAAATTTTTGTTTTGACTCTAAAAATGTCCAAATATTCTGTAAGATCTGGAAGACTTTACTGAGTACCTATACTTATAAAATTTCTTAATCAATTGAAATAATATAATTTTAAGTTATTTATTTCAATTTGTTTTGACCATCTGGGTAATTCAATGAGACAATAATAAGAGAGTAGAAACAGTGTGATTATAGGCATTTTAATAATTAAATATAATAAAATAAACTTCTGCCATTTCAATTTTTCCTAGGATATCCGGAGAGGTCTGGAGAGCAATGTGAATGTTGAATTACTGAATGCTTTACATAGCCACATGGTTAATAAGAGAATGTTGACCAAGGATTTGAAAAATGGCATGATTATCCCTTCAATGTATAACAACTTGGGGCTCTTCATTAACCATTATCCTAATGGGGTAAGTTTATTTAATAAAAAGTACATTTGTCAATAACACTGCCCCTAATTTTTTCTATGACCTTTATTTAAGGTTTACAGAAATAATAAAATGTCAGTGAATAAACTTTTCCTTACATGTAAAGCATGTGAATTTCCAATTCAGTGACTGATTTCTACCAAAGAGTGTTAGCAAGGAAGAAATTAAATTGACAGTTTGTTGACAGTGGACTTAGATGTTCTACAAAGGGACATTTTATTAGTTGATGTGTTTGAATAATCAATAATAAGAGAAAAATAAAGAATAAGAATTCATCAAAGAATAATCAGAGAATGAGAATTCTTTTATTCATCCTCTTGCTACTATACTAATTTAGATTTTTGTGGGTTTTGATAAGCATGTTTTGATAAAGTCATTGTGGGAAACTTCCAGCAAGGTCATGGGGCTCTTCCAACAGTCAGATTTCCAGGGACAGAAAGGATTAGTGATGAGGTAATATTCAGGAAATCACTGAAATAGAACTGATTACATTTATGTAATAATTGTTTCTGTCTCAAAACTTGGCCTACATTAGAAATAGTGTATGACTATCTCTATAAAAGAGAGTAATAAAAACAATAATTCAAAAAATGTCTTTTCCTTATGTTTCTAGACATGTTAAGTACAATTGGCTTCTCCACTGGTTCCATTTTCTCTTCGTTTGGGGGTTTGTTTTTTTGTTTTTAGACACAGTAATTTGTAAGTTTCCATCCTCAGCATTTGTATTCAGAATGTCAGTTCTTTCATGTCACGTTTACCAATAAACTTGAGACATGGGAAATGAGCTTGCAGTCTCAATGGTCAACAGACAGCTGTGATTTCTGCAATTTGATTTTCCCGAATAATTGCAGGTTGTCACTGTGAACTGTGCTCGAATCATCCATGGGAACCAGATTGCAACAAATGGCGTTGTGCATGTCATTGACCGTGTCCTTACACAAATTGGTACCTCAATTCAGGACTTCATTGAAGCAGAAGATGAGCTCTCATCTTTTAGGGTATGTCCAAGAAGTAACAGCAGATTGTTTTGGACCACTGAAATTTTCCTCTTCCCCATCAGATTCCAAAAAAATAATAAAAAGCTATTAATTAATAAAAGACTGTCAATTCTGGCAGACACATAAGCAGTGTATTTCTTGAAATGAAAAGGTTTTCATTTTACACAGAAGAACTCGTCTTCTCATAAGAAAGAATAATATTTATGTGGACATAATAAAGAATGATGAGTTATGTGACTGAAGTGTATTGAACACATTTAGAATGTGTCCATCAGTTATTATACTAACTGCTGGATATTGCTTCAGTCATACAGGCATTAGCAGAATTTCCCATCTAACATACAGTTTGTAGAAAGTTAGAAATAACGTGGCTGTTTGTGCAAAAAAAAATAAAATTTTTTTTAAGATATAACAAGAGTAAGATATAATTTCTACAGCTTTCTATAGGGTCAACTCTCTGGTGTCAGCCTAGACTGAGTGTCTTGTAACTTTTTTTCTGAATTTGCAACATACAAGCCTCTGAAAAGCACATTTGTGTTTCAGGCAGCTGCCATCACATCTGATATATTGGAGACGCTTGGGAGAGATGGTCACTTCACACTCTTTGCTCCCACCAATGAAGCTTTTGAGAAACTTCCACGAGGAGTTCTAGAAAGGATCATGGGAGACAAAGTGGCTTCAGAAGGTACTTAAGTGTCTTTGTCTATGAGAAGCCTCCCAGGATTCCAAGAAAAGGAAATGAAAAAGAGATTAAGTCCTGCCAATGTTATTATTTTTTATAAACAAAGGCAAAGAAAAACTTTTATTTTGAGGCAGATGATAAAAATCTTTGAAAGAGTAGACAAAGTAATTAAATAATTAATTTAATAATCCAAGTAATTAAATACTCAGGGTACCCTAAAGATCACATGTTTCTGCACTGCTTTCAAGTAAATAAGCAGCAGGCATTAAAAACAATTTGAAAGTGTTGAAATATTAGATCAGCCAAGTTTAATATTATATATATATATATTATTCAATGGTTTTAATTCTAAATTTACACTGAAGTTAGGGGAGAAAATTCCATGGTTATCTTTGGTCACTACTTATTCATACACAGAATTTGGCTTCTTTCCAGACTCCCTTTTTATTGATAGTTTCAACTAGATTTTAAATTGTGACTAGCACATTTCTCTTATGCAGCCTACCATAAACATGCTTAACCAATTTATGATGAGATATCTTGGTGAAAATATAGACATAATAGAGTTTAGGCACAGATCACTTCTGAAGCCTTTCAAGAAACCATCTTTGCTTTGGTTACTTTCTAGATGTTGTCTTTAGGGCTGCCACAAACATCCAATTTGAAAAAAGCATACCATCTGCAAAGCACACAAAAGTGAAGCTCAATAAAATAAAGTATGCCTGTTCAGCTGTTCTGTCATGAGTAGTTAAAGCAAGATACTACTTAGGTGTTTGCAACAGGTATCACTAACAGATAACTTTGAAAGCTTTCTGAAAGGAGAAATTATTCTTGAATTTCCATCAGAAATTATTTTCTTATGATAAATGGAACTTGATCTAACACATTGTCTAGAACTATACAAATAATTTCATGCAGTTGATCTTCTTTTCTGCTTATTTCTTACCAAACTGAGTTAATTTTACTGGAGAGTTGATTTAAAAAAAAAAAAAAACGATTCTGAGAACAAACAAAATTTTAAAACCTTAGGTCAGTACTTAGGTCTTACATAGGCACTGTATTTCTGAGGAATACTTGGTTCCACAGTGAAAGACATCTGTTAAGGGTCAAATGCTATTTCCCTTGATCTGAAAGCATGTTCTTTCTCCTTCATCCTTTAGCTCTCATGAAGTACCACATTCTAAACACCCTCCAGTGTTCAGAGGCTATCATGGGAGGAGCAGTCTTTGAGACCCTGGAAGGAAACACCATTGAGATAGGATGTGATGGTGACAGCATAACAGTAAATGGAATCAAAATGGTGAACAAAAAAGATATTGTGACAAATAATGGTGTCATCCACTTGATTGATCAGGTCCTGGTTCCTGACTCTGGTGAGCAACAGTTTCTCATTCTTCTACCTACTGCTGTTATCAATCATGATGTCTAAAGTATAGGCCTATGGGAAATAAATGTGCAGTATGAGAAATGCCCGTGTGAAGCACAAACAAAGCTAACAGGGATGTGGTCCAATAAAACTTTATTTATAAAACCAAGTAGCGGGCTGGACTTGGCTCTTAGGTGATAACTAGCTGACCCCTGGTCAAATGGGCATTCCTGTAGCTGGGTCATGGCTACATAAGAGTTTACCATTCTATTCTGTCTACTTTTGTATATGTTTGATGTTTTCCTCAAAAAATATTAAAAAAAAAAAAAACAACTAACAGTGAGCTGAGTCCTAAATGGGTAGCTGGTGTAGCCATGCTCATTCCACTGCAATAGACTCTGGCTTTCCAGAGTTTCTACTATCTAATATCGGCAAAGATTCTTACAGTGCCAGAGTTTTTCTTGAAAATGGAAGGAAAGATATAACCAAATGGTTATTTTTGGATAAATGAAAGGGCTATGGCCTTCACAAGAGCAGAGAGACAAGGGATGAGCAATAGAAAACTGAAGAATCAGAAAGATATTTTCCTTCTGAAATTCTTTGGTTATTAACCCCTCCACCCCCCGCCTCCAAAAAAAGGGAAGCTAGAACTTTCTTACTAGGGAAAGGCAGGACTTCTTATCACATTGCTAGTACAGCAAATGGCTTATGGAAACAGCCAAGAACTGATTTACTAATTTCATGATGATGGTAATAACAACGATGACATTGTTTGAATGGTCATGGTTTATCTTACAGCCAAACAAGTTATTGAGCTGGCTGGAAATCAGCAAACCACTTTCACAGACCTTGTGGCCCAGTTAGGCTTGGCATCTGCTCTGAGGCCAGATGGGGAATACACTTTGCTGGCACCTGTGAATAACGCATTTTCTGGTATGTATCGGCCACTGCCATTCCAGCTCTTCCCACCCCTACACACCTTTTTTTTTTTCCTTCACCGTGACTGTCTGCTAAGAAATAATAGATCTTTTATGAGGTGTTGATGAGTTTCTTCACTGGCTACATATACAATGAACTAGTACTGTTTTTATTAAAAAGCCCTTTATTTCAAAACATTTCATTATAATAGATAATGGCCTACAGGAAATGAAATTTTGTGATAGGGGTCTTCAGTTTTTCTGTGAACCTGATCATATTTCCAGCACACATAATGGATTAACAGATCTTAAGAAAAATAAATTTGATTTGTTTAACACCAACATTATACATAGGTGCATTTTGCAACTCAGAATTTGAAAGTAAGGTATCAAATTATGAGAAAATAAAAACAGGAGAATATGATATACTTTTCTATTATGATGTGAACTATTATTACAAGTATTTGACCTTGTAGCTGCTATTAAAAGAATGTGGCTAGATTAATACAACCTTACTTTTTTTTCCAGAAAAAAATGACTTCACAAAGACATATGTGAATTGTTAGGCAAAATTTAACAATGAACAAAATAATCATCATTATTTTTGATGTTTTTCCAAATACTAGATTGTAACATAGAAAGTTATTAATAAGAAAATTCTAAAAAATGCTGTTTTTCCTCTTTGTAATAATAAGGTCTGTAACTTGTTGACATCAAGCCAACTTTAAGAGGTTACATGATTCGCCAACTCTCTCTCCAGAAATTAAATTTACAAATGATTCATCAGTTGTTTTTCATGTGACTAATGGACATCAAATTCTCAGAGAAAATCTTGGCAAGCCTTAGAGTTTAAACTTTAACCTTTATCAATAACCACATGAAACCATGTAGCCCCTCACTGAGATGTAACCTATTGTCTGGACTGCTTGGAATCAAGTAATCATTTGATGAAATAGCTCATGGTGCGTAGAGTTTCTAGCCTTCAGTATTTAATCAACTCATATATAAGTATAGGATCCTCAAGATCTATAATATTAGGGATTTTCCATTTTCATGATTTTCTCTTACAGGGGAAACTGTAATGCTTTCTAAATAAAATAACATTCTTTTGTAATGAATTTACTTATAGATGATACACTGAGCATGGATCAGCGCCTTCTTAAATTAATTCTACAGAATCATATACTGAAAGTAAAAGTTGGCCTTAATGAGCTTTACAATGGACAAAAACTTGAGACCATTGGAGGCAAACAGCTCAGAGTCTTCGTGTACCGTACAGTAAGTGCATCAGAACGAGATAAAATATCCACACTGGCCTACATGTCAAAAGATATGCCCTTATGTTCTTATAACAAATGTTCCTCAGAATTTTACTAATATGCTTTTAATAGTTCATAGGAAGATCAGAGAAGTGAGTAGCATGTTTGAAAAGACTATGAGGAAAGTATACAAAAGTGCTATGCATTAATAATTCTGATAATTTGCATTTGTTTCATCATAAATAGCTTTTTTAAAGCATTGTTTCAATCTCATAAATAACTAAAACCCCTTTAAAATAAGCTTTTTGTTTCATAGAGTACTGTACTTTACTGTTTACATGATAATTTTTATACTGAGTCAAATATTTAGGATGATCTTCGAATGACAATTCAGCAACTAAATCTCTTTTGAATGAGTTTCATGGTAAACTTTTATAGGCACATAAAGATTTCTATAAAATGGTTCTAATGTGCCTTATCTGAGGAAAAGTTTCTAGAAGATATTGCTTATCAAAATTACAGTTTGACAAGTGGTGCTATTCAGTTTCTTTCCAGGCAACCTTGCAGTTACAGGTAAAAAGAATTTATAAGAAGTCAAAGATGACCTGGAACCAAACATGACTCACAGCGTTTTCATACCATAGTTCCACAAGGTCAAGACACACTTTTTAAATGATACTGAAGGGACTTCTCTGGTGGTTCAGTAGTTAAGACTCTGTGCTTCCAACACAGGGGGCGTGGGTTCGGTCTCTGATGAGGAAATTGAGATCCCACATGTTGTGTGGTACAGGCCAAACAAACCAAAACCAAAACAGGAAATGTGCTGCATTCTAAATGATACATATATGAATATTAGTTTTGTTCAAAGTGCTATAACTTAACCAGTAATTTAGCTTATACTTGATAGGGTCTTACCATCAATATAGTAAATATTTGCATAGAAAATACAGCAATATATGGAAATATACGGGCTTCCCAAGTGGGGCCACTGGTAAAGAATTCGCCTGCCATTGCAGGAGACACAACCACTGCGTTTTTGATCCCTGGGCTGGGACAATCCTCTGGAGTAGGAAATGGCAACCCACTCCAGTATTCTTGCCTGGAAAATTCCATGGACAGACAAGCTTGGTGGACTACAGTTCATGGGGTAGCAAAGAGTTGGTCATGACTAAGCATGCACACACATGCCACGTGATAGTAATGTATAGTAAAGATCACAAGAGGCAGTGAAGTCATGAAGAAACTTCATGACTAAAGAAATTTACTAGAAAGGGTCTGAAAGAATGAGTAGAACCTGGAGAGGAATGACAGAAAACACAGAAATAGAATTATATGGAATTGCTTTGGCATCACTGACTCAATAAACATGAATTTGAGCAATATCCTGGAGATAGTGGACAGGGAAGCCTGGCGTGCTGCAGTCCATGGGGTCGCAAAGAGTCAGACACGACTTAGCACCTGAACAACAACAAATGACAACACTACCTGCCCTACACATATAGTAACTTGTCTCATAGTAGAAAACCTGGTTGAATAAGATGAGTGAAGTCAGATGGTATGCTGTGCTTAGTCACTCAGCTGTGTCTGACTTTTTGCGACCCCATGGTCTGCAGACCACTAGGCTCCTCTGTCCATGGGGATTCTCCAGGCAAGAATACTGGAGTGGGTTGCCATGNAGATGAGTGAAGTCAGATGGTATGCTGTGCTTAGTCACTCAGCTGTGTCTGACTTTTTGCGACCCCATGGTCTGCAGACCACTAGGCTCCTCTGTCTGTGGGGATTCTCCAGGCAAGAATACTGGAGTGGGTTGCCATGCCATCCTGCAGAGAATCTACCGAACTCAGGGACCGAACCTCGGTCTCCCACACTGCAGGCGAATTATTTACCATCTGAGCCACCAAGGAAGCCCATGAATACTAGAGTGGGTAGCTGATCTCTTCTCCACCCAGAAATAGAACCAGGGTCTCCCGCACTGCAGGCAGACTCTTAACCAGCTGAGCTACCAGGGAAGCCCAGGTCATATGGTACAAGACTTTAAAAACAGAGGAGAGAAACCGTTTCCTCCGGCATCATAAGCCTAGAGACCTTTCAGAAGAAACCATCCAGAAATGTTATTAGGGAGCTTCTTCCACATAGGGAATTTCAAATAAGGAAATGCACAGTTGTATCTTTCTTTTCTTTGCTAGGCTGTCTGCATTGAAAATTCATGCATGGTGAGAGGAAGCAAGCAAGGAAGAAATGGTGCCATTCACATATTCCGAGAGATCATCAAACCAGCAGAGAAATCCCTCCATGAAAAACTGAAACAGGACAAGCGCTTCAGGTAAGCTTCACTTCCATAAGAGAGTAAGACCTTTTGGCATAGTTTTACTTCACAGTAAGTATTCCAAAATGCATGCAGTTTTTAGTATTGCTGAGAATGCAATTTAGGCTAAGAAGCTTATACAAATGTTTCAAAATTAAAATATATTCTTAACACTAGTTTTCTTCCATAATATGATTTGGTGAGTAAAAAAACAAACAAAAACCAATCTAATAGACTGAACTACTCCTTGCAAATTTTTTATAATTATGTTTTTTAAAAATGGTAGTATGTATTAGCAAAGACTATTTTGTGGAATATTAAATGAACGAATGCTTCTATTTTATTACCAAATGTGACTTCATCAAGTATTTCAGGGGAAAAACAGAGGTTTGGAAATTTAAAAATCATACACATATTTAAATAATTTCCCTATGATAAACCTTTAACGGTAAATTGCATTTGAAACATGAAAGTGTGTGAGCCATTTTCTCATTCTTCCACATAAAGGGATTCTACTGTATTTCAGGCATGGTTAGTAGGCTTACCTAGACTAAATCTAATAAACATATGTCCTTCCTGCCTAGCATCTTCCTCAGTCTACTTGAAGCTGCAGACTTGAAAGAGCTCCTAACACAGCCTGGAGATTGGACCTTATTTGTACCAACCAATGATGCCTTTAAGGGAATGACTAATGAAGAAAAGGAAATTCTGATTCGTAAGTAGAAGTGAACACCAGATATATTTGCCCTTTGATTTCATGATCTCATTTCTTCCTCAAGTGTTCCTACCTAGATGTCAGCCCCCCACAGTTTCCTCTTTCATATTCATGGCTGGCCTTCCTCTCCTTATTCCACTTAGAATATGTAGAGGTTCCCTCATCAGTGTTCTCAAATAACTCCTTACTCCCATGTTGTGGGGCTAGATAATCACTTATGTCATCTCTATTAAAGGCCACACAGTGAGGTGACAGAGAAGGAAATAGTCACAATTTCAAAAAAAATAATTTGATTTTTTTTCCTCCAGTAAGTTGGATAATATTTTGATTGAACTGACTGAAGAGAATATGTTTTGACATAGCATTGATACTGCCTTGAGAGAACAATGACATTATGAGAAATTACAGTGTGGAAAAAAATAAACACAAAAGAAATATTTTCCCCTTCAGTTCAGTTCAGTCGCTCAGTCGTGTCCGACTCTTTGCGACCCCATGAATCGCAGCACGCCAGGCCTCCCTGTCCATCACCATCTCCCGGAGTTCACTCAGACTCACGTCCATCGAGTCCGTGATGCCATCCAGCCATCTCATCCTCGGTCGTCCCCTTCTCCTCCTGCCCCCAATCCCTCCCAGCATCAGAGTCTTTTCCAATGAGTCA
>SJYX01013970.1:83891-112243 GCA_006410675.1 Oreotragus oreotragus | reverse complement strand
TATAGGTTTCCCGAGAGGCAGGTCAGGTGATCTGATAGTCTTTCAGATGTGTATAAGAGACAGCCATCTCCCGGAGTTCACTCAGACTCACGTCCATCGAGTCCGTGATGCCATGCAGCCATCTCATCCTCGGTCGTCCCCTTCTCCTCCTGCCCCCAATCCCTCCCAGCATCAGAGTCTTTTCCAATGAGTCAACTCTTCTCATGAGGTGGCCAAAGTACTGGAGTTTCAGCTTTAGCATCATTCCTTCCAAAGAAATCCCAGGACTGATCTCCTTCAGAATGGACTGGTTGGATCTCCTTGCAGTCCAAGGGACTCTCAAGAGTCTTCTCCAACACCACAGTTAAAAAGCATCAATTCTTCGGCGTTCAGCTTTCTTCACAGTCCAACTTTCACATCCATACATGACCACAGGAAAATGTCAAACTATATGACATATTATTAAATAAATATATATATTTTTCTTCTAGGGGACAAAAATGCTCTTCAAAACATCATCCTTTATCACCTGACACCAGGAGTTTTCATTGGAAAAGGTTTTGAACCTGGCGTTACTAACATTTTAAAGACCACACAAGGAAGTAAAATCTATCTGAAAGGAGTAAGTTCTCTAGAATATATCTATGAGAGTGTTAATCCAGTATTCAGTTATCCTAATGTTCATATTTCATTAAATTTCTCATTGACATTATCCCCTGTTTTAACAGGTAAATGATACACTTCTGGTAAATGAACTGAAATCAAAAGAATCTGACATCATGACAACAAATGGCGTCATTCATGTCGTAGATAAACTCCTCTATCCAGCAGGTTGGTAATTATTGAACTGATTAATGAAAAATAAATCTTTTTCAATAGAAACTTAGATTTTTATTTCATTGATTCTTACAATATTCATTTTATATTCCTCTTTACAGACACACCTGTTGGAAATGATCAGCTGCTAGAAATACTTAATAAACTGATAAAATACATCCAAATTAAGGTACAAATGTTATTGCATAGTGCTCTCCTTATAGCTCAGTTGGTAAAGAATCTGCCTGCAATGCAGGAAAACTGGGTTTGATTCCTGAGTCAGAAAGATCCCCTGGAGAAGGATATAGCAACCCACTCCAGTATTTCTGCCTAGAGAATTCCATGGGCAGAGGAGCCTGGCTATTGCATATGTTTCTAATGTGTTTAACAGATATTGCAGGTTTAACATAAAAAACTAGAAATGTATACATTAATAAGTAAATATACCCTGACTACATTGCTCTTTGTTGATTATACACCATTGGCATCATTTCTTCAATAGTTTACAATCCAGCAGGGAAGACAAGACATGTAGATAAAAGCAATAATTTTTCTATCATCAAATATTTTTGCTACAGAATATAAGGGAAAGATATTTACTTGTAAGAAATAGTCACTAATCACAATAGTTAGGGTCTCCCTAGCTCCTCAGATGGTAAAGAATCCGCCTGCAATGCAGGAGACCTGAGTTGGGAAGATCCCCTGGAGGAGGGCATGGCAACCCACTCCAGTATTCNGAATATAAGGGAAAGATATTTACTTGTAAGAAATAGTCACTAATCACAATAGTTAGGGTCTCCCTAGCTCCTCAGATGGTAAAGAATCCGCCTGCAATGCAGGAGACCTGAGTTGGGAAGATCCCCTGGAGGAGGGCATGGCAACCCACTCCAGTATTCTTGCCTGGAGAATCCCCATATACTGAAGAACCTGGAGAGCTAGAGTCCATGAGGTCACAAGAGTTGGACATGACTGAGCTACTAAGCACACAGCACAATAATTAAAGGCAAAGGAATATTTGGGAATATTTGGGAATATTTTTGAATATTAGTAGGATTAAAGTACCTGACAATATTTAATAAACATTTAATTTTGGATTTGCTATTTTATAATTTTTAAAACTCTGAGTAACAAATCCGACCATTTTTGCCATCTTGCCCAATAGCAGGAAATTTGAAGGTGACATATGAAGACTTCATTTTTTACTAAATGTAATGGTAGTTTCACTTCTTTAGTGAGAATTAAAAATCACGGTGCCAAGATTTTGTTAATACAGTGAAGACATTTCATGTTAGTGCAACGACAACATTTCATGTTACTAAATATATTTATTTTCAGTTTGTTCGTGGCAGTACCTTCAAAGAAATCCCCATAACTGTCTACAGTAAGTACATAATGAATATTTGTCACATATACGTGGCAAGATGTAAAAAAAAAAGAAAACAATAATTTTCTTTTGTGTTTACTGAGATGATTGATAATCTGGTATTTAGAATTCCAAACAATGGCAAAACTCCTCCCACTTGAAACAGGGCTTGCAGTCTGGAGGAGACCTTTCAGCCTTGACTATCCTCTTCAACTCCAATGAACCACTTCTTCACTCACAGCTTGATTCAATTGTTAGCATGGCAAAGATGCAAGGGAGAAAGTCATACAAACATATAAGGGAGAGACAGCTAAAATGCATTCCAGAGCTATTTGAAAATTCAAATGTGTGGAAATAGAAATGATATTGTTGAAACATTTCTAGCTCATTTCACTCTCAAGACCTCAGCTACCTAAGGGCAGACTGTCAGAAAATTCTAACGTTTATGGGCTGGTGGTTCAAAAAACTCTCCCCATTCAAAATTGGATGAAGGAACAATAACATTGTCAGGTGATAAACCTAGAATTTCGAGATTCCAAGGTTTCTTTTATTCCTGACTCTACCAGATTATCAAAATTAAACCTCTATTTCTTAACCATGGTAAAGGTATTTCATTTGCATAAATGTTAACTCATAGTATTTCTTATTTAGTGTAGTTTTTTCTCTCTTTGTCTTTTCCTCTTTTCCACTGCAGCTTTCAAAGCAGAAATTCTTTTTCATTTTGTTTTGACTCTACAGTTCAACACTCAAAACATATCAGTAGCTAAAGCGTTGCTCCCATTTGTACATTTATCTTGGCGAGAATTGTTCTATTTTATACTGTGAGCATCCTGTTATTTAATTAAGAAAATTTTTCTTAAGATTTACACCAGATATGGAAAAGGCATAAAGATGATGTAAGGAGCAAAACAAAATGTCTGCGGTTCTTACTGATTTCAAGTATGTGATAATGACACTATAAATGTTAACTCATAGTATTTCTTATTTAGTGTAGTTTTTTCTCTCTTTGTCTTTTCCTCTTTTCCACTGCAGCTTTCAAAGCAGAAATTCTTTTTCATTTTGTTTTGACTCTACAGTTCAACACTCAAAACATATCAGTAGCTAAAGCGTTGCTCCCATTTGTACATTTATCTTGGCGAGAATTGTTCTATTTTATACTGTGAGCATCCTGTTATTTAATTAAGAAAATTTTTCTTAAGATTTACACCAGATATGGAAAAGGCATAAAGATGATGTAAGGAGCAAAACAAAATGTCTGCGGTTCTTACTGATTTCAAGTATGTGATAATGACACAGACAATACTAGAATCAGGCCAGATCAGCACTGTTTCAAAGATTTAGTTGGAAGTAGTTATACTTCCACATGGTTTAAATTCCAGTCTGGAAGTATACAGTCTTGTTAAAGATATATTTTATAAAAAATCAAAAAACGTTATGAGCTCTATTCATCAGAAATGCTATGTCATCTTCTTCCATAAAAATTATGTCTGCACTACATTTCCCTACTTTATCCATGAGAGGTTCACCATTTTCTCTATATATCAATGCACTATTTTGCTTACAATGACCTAAAATATTATAATTCCTTTATTTTCCTTACTTACATTGGATACCTACTCACAGAGAATAATCTACATTTTATGAAATTATGCAAGTCTAATGAATCTTGTCTACCTACTCACAGCTCTTGAAAGAGCTCTGAGATTTACATTCTGATGTGGAATGTTTCTTTAACTCCTCTCTGACATGTATGCTGTTACTTGGAAGCATAGTTCAGATAAAGGTTGAGACTAATTAAACCAAAGATTCCATTTTCATGTTCCTTTATTGACCTGTCTCTAAAATTTCTTTGTCTTATTACATACTATTCTTGTCCCCCAAATACCTTACATATTAAATTGTATGGGGGGAAAATGCTTTCTAGTATATGTTGCCAAATATATGACATTTGAGGTGGAGAGGAATAAAATCAGTATTTAATCTTCATCCTTTGACCTGTCAAAACTATTTAAGTATTCAGAAAAGCAAAACTGAAACAGAACTAGGAACCGAATAAATATTCTAAACTTCAGGTTCCTTAACATGAATTGTATTTTTAAACTAAAGCTAATTAACCCATTCTGATAGTAGCAGTGGAGACCTCATGGATTTGACCTTCATGGAAAGGTTTCTCTGTGGCCAGACTACCTGTGGAATGGATAACTGGGCACACCAATTTGATATATTTCAGTTTCATAATTTGAGATCTCAACATGTTAAACCTGAAATAACAGATTTAACGGTCACAATTAAGCCCTGGAATCCATATTAATTCAAAGAGTTGACACAGATACACATTTCAAACACCTGAAGTGAAAATGTGACAGAAATCCAAATGTACTAACATCATGACTCTAGTATGTCAACACAATCTGTTACAACTGCACAGACAGCTTTAGTTCCTTATCTAATGACTCCATCTTTTAAGGCTCTAATTAGAAATGATAAAAAAGTCGCTCCGGTATCTGACTACAGAGGCACACTTTCAGTTAATATATGCAACCAAAAGCTGATCAAATGGTTGGCTACTATTTTAAATATATTTTGCACATAATTATTTCACTTGGGTGGATAACATACATTCAAAATACATACCTTTCAGTTTAAAAATGATGATGAAAATTAGTCATTTTAGCCTGTAACAAATATTTAAATATATGATCATATCATATTTGTTGCATAGAGCTCATGGCTGGCTGACTCAAAAAATCCATTTTTAAGTATTCTGAACTAATTTTTTTAAATTTTGCTTTCTTTATCACTGTCATCAAATGCATGAAAAATATTTCAAGTCTTTTTCTTTCAATGTCTTCTTCTAATTGAGAAAGAACCCAACAATGCAATTTAAGATATAATGAATTGTATGAAATTAATCATGTTTATTTGTCTTTGTTGCTATGCAGCCAGTATTTTCAAGAAGTACAAAAGAAGGTAAAGAGCTTTAGTGCTGCAATTCAAACTTGTAGATTTCTAGGTAGAATTCCTCACATAGAAAGTATATATTTCACTGGAACAAATCAAAGTCACTGGACTTCAGAGTTCATCTGGACATGAGAAGATACTAGATAATTACTTTGAATTATTTCCTGTATGTGACTGCCTGAACATATTACCGTATCTGATACCTCAGTACCCAACAAAGACCAAAGGGGAAAAAAAGGACAATTTCATTCAGGTTGTTTTTATGTAAGCATCATTTATGTTCCACTTTCTATACTTTCAGCAACTAAAATTATAACCAAAGTTGTGGAACCAAAAATTAAAGTGATTGAAGGCAGTCTTCAGCCTATTATCAAAACAGAAGGTAAAAATCAATGTATACATGGTTCCTTAAAAATCCATGTAATAGACTGATTTTTATGAATGTATCTACATTCTTTTGAAACTAACATGCTAAATATTTCCATATCGATGGCATGCTCATTTAACAGCAGAATGCAAGTTTCTTTAGAAGAGTAAATGTGCATTCCTAATACCTTCAGTACATTTGCTTATATTTGATTTCAGCTGAACTTAATTTGCCGTTGCATTAGCACTAGTACCCAGATACTCACTAAACTGAGCTTTCTTCCCCGCACCTGGACTCTCTCAGAGAGTGTACTCTTTACAGCTGTTTCCAATCTCCCCACATCAATCTCTTTCATACTGTTAGAAGGTGCTCCAAAAAAGTGCACACATCTTTTTATTCAACAAACTCAGAGAGCACAGAAGCTGTATATTGAAGAAAACTTGTAAAATGTACATCCACACATGATATACTTTGTAATTAAACCACTAGGAACAGAGGAAATAAGTAGTTGGTACAATGAATCAAACCTTAGAATCCTTAATTCCAGCCTTGAATGTGTGTGTATATTTTACATATTCTTATATGTGTAATACATTAAATAGGCATATATACTTATTTCCTGATGTTTCTTACTAGAATATTAAATCAGGTCACTTTTCTCTCTACCCCTACTGTCTGTGTTAGCCAACTCAAATATTTCCATGTATTTTAATAACTTCCAAAGGATCAGATCTTAAGAATTTTTATGTCCAAGTCTAGCCATCTTAATATGGTGACTGGTCACAGAAAAAAGACCAGGTTATCTTTTCATCATCCTGAAAGAATAGAACCAGCCTTCAGAAAAAAAGAATAGATTATGTCATCAGTCAAATATTAAGAAAACTGTTACTGTAATTATCTTTGATTTGGGAATTTCTTCTCATTTTATGAGTTGAGATGGCAACTTCCTGAATACTTTTGACTCCTCTAAAAGTGAGTCATTACTTAAAACTGAGACATTGGAAGTATGTGTGTTAAAGTGTATATCCTAGTAGTTATCTATATTTTTATACATTCTTAAAACTTAAAGTTGAGGTATTTGAAATCTGTGCTTTAGAAAAAAAAAAAAAATACTGTGCCTATTGTCATTTGAGCATTTGATTGCTCTTGTATAGTGATGAAGAGAACTTGGGGACTTCCTTGAACATTCAGTGATTAGGACTCAATGTGTTCATTGTGGTGGCCCAGGCTTCATCCCTGTTTGGAGAACTAAGATCCTGCAAGCCATGTAGCATGACCAAAAAAATAAAGTTAAAATAAATAAAATTAGGTTGTTTACAGAGAGAGAGAATTTGGTGCTTTAAGAAGTTAAATCACAGAAATTTTTGTTTAGAAAATATTTCTTGATCGTTTTAATGAAAAAATAAAATGGTTCTTAGTTTTTAAATTCTTGTACTATTTTTTAAACATTAGATTCCCTAAAATTGTGTATAATCACTTGCACACATCTTCTTCAGTAGAAATCACTCAGATGCACTATTTTTATTTTCCAAGATTCATCTCTTTTCTTTCAAGCTTCTTCTTTAAACCCATCTATCTTCCCAATCTTTGTGAACAGGATTCTACTGTATTACTGTTTCTTCAATTAGGAACACAGTGGAGCATCAACTCTACTTGGGTTCCTCCTATGAAGGGAACTAAGATGAAAAATGGGATCATGTCACCTGTGCATTAACAACTCTTCAGTTAAAAAATCTGGAAATTTGACTTTGTATAACAGCCGTCTATAATTGTGTCATCCTAGGATTGCTATTGGCATTTCCTTCTCACTGTTTAAACTTTTGCTGATTCATTGGTACCTCTTGAATTCTTACTACATATATTTGAATCCAATTTAGGACATTTCTTAGAAAAGGTACTTAAGCAAATTTTAGAATTAGGAATAAATCAACTGAAATTCAGTTCAATAAATACTTATTGTACCAAACCTGTGCTGGGTATTTTCCTAGGTGCCCACCAGAGTAAATATGAAAAAAAAATTTTTTTGGTAGTAAATTCCTGCCTTCATAGAACTTACGAGTGGAGGATGTTTCTCAAATGCTAGTTGAGGCTTTTCTAAAGAAATGTCTACTTGGATATTTTATTAACTCACTTCCTGTTCTTAAACTCCTTAGCTGTTCTTTCCCATTGACGTTTCCACACCTCAAAAACTTGGCCTTATGTTTTGATACTCAATGTTCCTTGACCCCATGGATCAAATATTATGGTGTGAAATACTTATTGTTTGAATCAGCTGTACTCTTGTTTCATTATTTTAGATCTTCCTACTATTTAATTCTGGGTAATGGTGTACATTGACAACTTCTGGACAAACAAATAAACCTTCTCAAAGTTAAGGAAATATAGTTCCATTCAACTGTTAAAGGATGTTACTGTATGAGTTAAATGTACTGAACTTCTCATCTAATTACTATGTAGTAATGTAGTAATCAGCTTTCTAACATTCAAAATGATTTTCTCTTGGAGCAAAATCATTTTGCAAGTCAAATGTAACACAACTTTTGCATTTGAAGGACTATTTAACTATTAATTAGTAAATATTTGCAGCATTCACATAGAAAAGGTAAGTACTCCCATTTTCCCATAAAACCTGAAAATAGTATCTTAAAGGTAGGCATAAAGTTGGGCTTTTCTGATGTTCAGTTATGCCCATTAGATAAAAAATATAAGACACGGAGTAGTTAAAAATTAAATTTAAAATGTAATAAGAAAAGCCAGTAATAGACATCAGTATGGTAAAGTAAGATCTACATTAGCTATCATTAGAGCAACTGAAATTTGTACACACTGTGTGATTCACAAAGTATAGTCATATATAACATTTTGTGTGATCAGAATTTATAACTATGAATAAATGGATCAATTAAACATTCGTTTAAATGCTAAAGCTGATGAAATTCATTTTAGTAGCACACTAATAGACCCAGGAGTCATTTGTTCTCCTAAATATGACTCAATCTGAAGACAATGGGAACTGTTTAAAACCGATTTCGTAAAACCTGAAAGTACTTTGACATTTGAGCAACACCAGTGTTGAAATAAATTTCTTGTTCTGGTAAATTTAAAGGACTGCATTAACATGATAATTTGTCTCCTAAAACGATGCCTCAGGACGCACCATACCAAAGGTCAAAATTGAAGGTGAACCTGAATTCAGACTGATTAAAGAAGGTGAAACGGTAACTGAAGTGATCCATGGAGGTGCGTTCTGTTTCCCTAGCCTACTTAGGATCACTGTGAACATTTTGAAATTGTGCTGGTTTAAATATGTTGAACATCTGATGTTTTCCCTTGACTTTTATACACATTGGTGGAAAGTTTTTATTAGTTATGGATTCTTATTAGCCAATCAATTAAAATATAGTTTATCTTTTAATGGATCTAGTTGGATTTGATTTTACCATTAAATCACCAGGTCCAACAAAACCGTCCTTACTCTGCATATGCAAGGATGATTATGAATATAATGAAAACAATCAATCAATACCAGATAACATGTTGGTCTTAGAAGAAAGAATGAAAATTCTATAAGGCTAATAAACCACAGCTAGGACTTTCTATAAGGTTCCCATTCTAATGATGCGTAATTCCTTGGATTCTCCCTAAATGCTCATTGCACAGTCAGGAGACAAGTATGACATGGAGTGTTAGCTTGACAGTTGGCTCTCTCCTTTACCCAAGATTCAGGACATGACTACTAGCTTTTAGACCTCTATTATCTGAATTTATTTGAGATATATTCTCTAAATGGTTATGAATGATTTCTAAATGGTATTACTGTGAGAAATACATTTAATCAAATGTACATCTAATACATTTGATTAAATGTCTAGCTTATGGACATTTACACACCACACAAGGACAAATCAAATGCATTTTTCTTCCCCAATTCAGAGCCAATTATTAAAAAATACACCAAGATCATTGATGGAGTGCCTGTGGAAATAACTGAAAAAGAAACAAGGGAAGAACGAATCATTACAGGTAGTCTTTAATTCAATACTATAGAACACTGTGTGTGTGTGTGTGTGTATTAAACGCAACCCTATGGACTGTAGCCTGCCAGGTTCCTCTGTCCATGGGATGCTCCAGGCAACTATGCCTGGATTACAAAGAGCAAATCACATTTAATCCTAAAATATCTCTATAAGAATTACTAAAGAAGCTTAAGTCATTTTCATGGTGGTTACTGAAGTTATTCATTTCTTTTCTGGTAGAAATAATATTAACTCTAAATATATAATCTATGTTTTCTCCTGAATTGGAAATTTGGGAGCAAATCTATAAGCATGTGTTTTTATTATAAATACACATATGTATTATATAATACATTATCTTCACTTTGCTATTTATTGAGTTACTAAATCCTAAAAGAAAAACCATTCCCTCCTTTGAATTTTCCATTAATCTTAAGGTCTACACACCAAACTATATGCAAGTTAGTATAAAACAATTTATAAATAATTTCAGTAAACCTCTGTATCAGTCTGCCACCAATGAATTAGCATAAAATTCTGAATTCAGCTATTTTACAAGTATTTGTCTAAACAAGCAGTCAGCAACTATGGCCCATGCCATCTCTTAATACTTATGTAAATAAAGTTTTATTGGGACATGATGTGACCATTCATTTATACAATGTCTATGGCTATTTTCACACTACAAGGGAAAAGTTGAATAGTTGCAACACCAACCATATGACCCATAAAGTCTAAATTACTCACTATCTAACTGTTACAGAGGAAATGTGCCTACCCTTGTTTCAGGTTTTTTTGTAAACGGTCTTTCCTTTAGGTCCTGAAATAAAATACACTAGGATTTCAACTACAGGTGGAGAAACAGAAGAAACTCTGAAGAAATTGTTGCAAGAAGGTCAGTATGTCTAGAAAAACAAGAATCTGATTTATCTTAAGCTATCTATTTATATCAAATTCTAAAATAATCTTTGAGGCCTTTTACATTTTCTACTCTATCTCACTCCTTTGTTCTAGTTCCATACCAACACAAGAAAAAAACCCAAAGATAGGGAATGAAACTCAGATGATAGTCATATTGACGGTTTTGTTCTGTATTTGTTATATACTGTTCAACAACTTTGTAAGAAAATTGGCTTATCAAAAAATAGCACTAAAAACCAAGAAAGAACCAAGTGTTGGTCTGGAATTTATTGTTTGACAGATGCCATTATATATCGCATCAAATCTCCAGCCTTTTTATTACATAAACCAATTTCTGCTGTAAACATGTATCCTCTCAGAGGTCACCAAGGTCACCAAATTCATTGAAGGTGGTGATGGTCATTTATTTGAAGATGAAGAAATTAAAAGACTGCTTCAGGGAGGTTAGTAAAAGGGAAACAACTAACCCACTTAACAGGTTCTGATAACTGAGTTCTTCAGCTTTTTAAAGACTGAGAATTCAGGCTTGTTTGTTTTTTAATTAGGTTAAAAAACAGCATCAAGTCTGTCTTAACAGATTGATTGGGTCAATGGTGGTTAAAGTAAGAGGTATAAAGAAAGAATTACTAGTTTAAACAGTCTTTAAAAAGTTCAGTGGGGAGCAATGAATATTTTTTTGCTCTGATAGAGACAACTGTAAGGATATTCTTAGTATGTGAAAGAGGGATGCTTTTAAAATTGGTAATTATTAAAAGAAGCCCAAATTGAAATAATTTTTATATTTTAAAAAATGTATTCACTGCCCCCACAACCATAATAAAAGGCATGTTTCTGAATTTTTTAAGTGCATAGAACTAGCAAAAAAAAATTGCATTTAGCAATTTTATTTTCCAAAACTACATTCTCCGGAATGTTTCTGTTTCTTCTAACAGTTCAAGTGATAATCTATACCTGGAGCTGTAAATTATTTTGCATATGAAATTAATTTTAATCTTTAAAATATGGAATGTTCTCTGTCTATGGCATTAAAAGGACCTACTTTTAAAAGGAAAGAAGAAAAAGAATTCAAAATCTTACACAAACTCTCAATGGTAATTACTCAAAGAAGTTTGACTAAACTAATTTCTAATTCATTTTATTAACAAAAAAAGTACTTAAATTGTTTTAGAGAAACAAGAATTTAAATTATCTAGAAAAATCAAATATGTTCTTTGAAATATACTGTGAATTAAGAAACACAACTTAAGTTTAGTGTTTATCCAAAGTATGGTTCCCATTAGCTTTTATGCTTAAAATTTTAAAAATTATAGTACTATATCCAAGAAGTTGTAATTTCTTTTGGGACTGTATATATTTTTAACAATTACTGTTTTCTTATTCTTTATTTTTACATAATCAGAATCTCTTACGTAATATTGATACTGTTCAGCAATAGTAAAAATAAATTATTTTTTTGAACCAGTGATTGAATTTTCCCTCAGTAGAAAAATGTGTGTCTGAAAAATACAAGACTTCCTTTTAGACTGCTGGGAGTATATGACACTCCCAAAGCCACAGTAGAACCAGTTTCCTATAAGCTATAATACAAAATTTACTCATCTACATTTAAATGCTTACACTCTACTAGAAAAAAGGTGGAGATCTGAGTGAAAAAATGCAGACATTGTGAAAATTAAGTTGAATTCTTTTTTTTTTTCAGTCCTTGCCATAGTAAGCAGCTTTGTAGAATGGCAGTGCTTTTTAGAGAATGAACCAACTAGTAGTTGCACTTGTATATATTGCTTTAATTTATTTAGACTTAAACTTCAGGTAAGTATGTTTTCCTCCCATTCAACATGCCGCTGTTATCAAGTCCATTATAAACAACGAACTGAGTTTTGAAGAATAACTTCGGCCAAAGAAGATAATACCTGTTACAATAAGATAATCTAATTTTAATCAATAGAAATAGAATCCTTCTTTAATTCTGGTTTCTGTTCATCCCAGAAGTTGACTCATTTATCTTCCAGTGTTTGGTTTCTCTACATACTTATAAAGCATTCATCTTGTCAATGTCACAACATAAATTTAATAGTTTTTTAAGAAGATGTTATATTTTATAGTGGAATATAGCCAGTTAACAAAGTTGTGATAGTTACAGATGCATACACAGCAGAGCTGTGCCATAAATAGACATGATTGAGCCATACATATACATGTATCCATACTCCCCCAAACTCCCCTCCCATCCAGGCTGCCACATAACACTGAACAGAGTTCCATGTGCTATACAGTAAATCCTTGCCACAGCATAAATTTTTATCAAAACAGTTCCAAGGATTCTTTTCTCGTAAGGAAGACAATATAAGTGGTATAGTTACTAATACCTGGACATTAACTGGACATTCTAGTTTTCTTTTTTCCAGCCCTGTAAAACCACTGGGTCAACACTGAGTAACAAGTGTTCTCTTGTCTAGATCCCAAGAAACACCAATGAAGCTGATGTGAATAAAGATTATGTCATGCAAGATAGGCTTTTTTTTTCTTTCAGAATATTGATCTATAGCTAAACTATGGTCTTCATCTCAAAGCTTGTAGTTTTCTATCTGAACTGCTCATTTTATGGTACATACAGTACATCTTGATGAATTGAATGTATTCCTCAAATCATTTAGTTCATGTTTATAAACTTGGCTAAATGGTCAATTGGGTACTAATATTATGATTTGTTATTGAAATACTTTAGATGCCTTAGCTAAAAATTCTTCTAAAAAATGTGTAGAGTTGTTCACTCTTACCTTAAATAGAACTACATTTACTGAAACTGCTGAAGTAATTAAGGGAAAATTGCAGAAAAGTAGGCTATGGAGAAAAGAACAACAAAAAGCTGTTTGAAAAGGTTTTGATAAATCTGCCATTTGAAAATTTATGGCCTCTGTACAGAACAGAGGATCAGGTCCTAGGTCTGGCTTTCAATCTGGGCTCCCACTTGAACTTAAGTAAACTGATGTGTTTCTGCCTTGTTTTCTTAATCTGGGAAGTGAGGATGGTAATGCTACCTACATAAAAATAAAACAATATATGGACAGCACTTGGAATAATGTTCACTGCATAATAATGTTCTCAGTGATGTTAGCTACTATCAGGATTATATCAATTCACACTAACATGGTCAACAAAGCAATATTTTATGCTCTATTTTAAACTTACAAAGTCATAGCTATGTGAAAATACAACAATCTTGCAGATAATTGGGTGGAGACACTTTGTGTGTTAAAGGAAACATGGTGGGGAGGGGCATGTTTGTGGGATCTTTCCAATGACTTGTTTACCTTAACACTTTTCCTTCTCTAAACACAACATACAAGTGTCATTCAGTTTGAAATTGTAGAGAGCCATTGAGAGAAAATTTGAATTTCTGCATTTTAATTAAGCTTTTCTTCAAGAGATATTTGTTTGCCACAGTGAATATTTCTTATTCTGATTTTGTCATAGCCAAGTAGTAATAAATTAACAAGTTAGTTAATTAAATGTGCATTAATCAGATGCTGCCAAATTTATAAAAGAAAATTGAGTGTAAGTGCTTGTTTTCAAAAGTAATGTTGAAATCTTGTTTTAAGTTGCATGATAAGTGCTCTTTGGAATTAGTAAGTCCATTTTATACAATGATTTCCATCTTTTCTTGACAATATGTTATAAGCCATTTTTTGTGACCAAATAAACCTGAAATTAAGGGAAATATATCAGTTGGAGCATACTCATAATTCAGACTTTTCTATGTCACCTAAACTCCCCCACTATCCAATCTGAGGAGGTTTTCCATAGTTCTGCATTTTACTGTAGTATTAATGCATATGATAAATGGTTATATAACTTATCCAGGCAGAATAAAAAGACATGCTGGAAATGTGCTATGTAGACAGAAACAGAATTCTTCAAAAAATGCTTAATATTTCTTTTTTTTTTTTAGTAAAAGGGAAACAACTAACCCACTTAACAGGTTCTGATAACTGAGTTCTTCAGCTTTTTAAAGACTGAGAATTCAGGCTTGTTTGTTTTTTAATTAGGTTAAAAAACAGCATCAAGTCTGTCTTAACAGATTGATTGGGTCAATGGTGGTTAAAGTAAGAGGTATAAAGAAAGAATTACTAGTTTAAACAGTCTTTAAAAAGTTCAGTGGGGAGCAATGAATATTTTTTTGCTCTGATAGAGACAACTGTAAGGATATTCTTAGTATGTGAAAGAGGGATGCTTTTAAAATTGGTAATTATTAAAAGAAGCCCAAATTGAAATAATTTTTATATTTTAAAAAATGTATTCACTGCCCCCACAACCATAATAAAAGGCATGTTTCTGAATTTTTTAAGTGCATAGAACTAGCAAAAAAAAATTGCATTTAGCAATTTTATTTTCCAAAACTACATTCTCCGGAATGTTTCTGTTTCTTCTAACAGTTCAAGTGATAATCTATACCTGGAGCTGTAAATTATTTTGCATATGAAATTAATTTTAATCTTTAAAATATGGAATGTTCTCTGTCTATGGCATTAAAAGGACCTACTTTTAAAAGGAAAGAAGAAAAAGAATTCAAAATCTTACACAAACTCTCAATGGTAATTACTCAAAGAAGTTTGACTAAACTAATTTCTAATTCATTTTATTAACAAAAAAAGTACTTAAATTGTTTTAGAGAAACAAGAATTTAAATTATCTAGAAAAATCAAATATGTTCTTTGAAATATACTGTGAATTAAGAAACACAACTTAAGTTTAGTGTTTATCCAAAGTATGGTTCCCATTAGCTTTTATGCTTAAAATTTTAAAAATTATAGTACTATATCCAAGAAGTTGTAATTTCTTTTGGGACTGTATATATTTTTAACAATTACTGTTTTCTTATTCTTTATTTTTACATAATCAGAATCTCTTACGTAATATTGATACTGTTCAGCAATAGTAAAAATAAATTATTTTTTTGAACCAGTGATTGAATTTTCCCTCAGTAGAAAAATGTGTGTCTGAAAAATACAAGACTTCCTTTTAGACTGCTGGGAGTATATGACACTCCCAAAGCCACAGTAGAACCAGTTTCCTATAAGCTATAATACAAAATTTACTCATCTACATTTAAATGCTTACACTCTACTAGAAAAAAGGTGGAGATCTGAGTGAAAAAATGCAGACATTGTGAAAATTAAGTTGAATTCTTTTTTTTTTTCAGTCCTTGCCATAGTAAGCAGCTTTGTAGAATGGCAGTGCTTTTTAGAGAATGAACCAACTAGTAGTTGCACTTGTATATATTGCTTTAATTTATTTAGACTTAAACTTCAGGTAAGTATGTTTTCCTCCCATTCAACATGCCGCTGTTATCAAGTCCATTATAAACAACGAACTGAGTTTTGAAGAATAACTTCGGCCAAAGAAGATAATACCTGTTACAATAAGATAATCTAATTTTAATCAATAGAAATAGAATCCTTCTTTAATTCTGGTTTCTGTTCATCCCAGAAGTTGACTCATTTATCTTCCAGTGTTTGGTTTCTCTACATACTTATAAAGCATTCATCTTGTCAATGTCACAACATAAATTTAATAGTTTTTTAAGAAGATGTTATATTTTATAGTGGAATATAGCCAGTTAACAAAGTTGTGATAGTTACAGATGCATACACAGCAGAGCTGTGCCATAAATAGACATGATTGAGCCATACATATACATGTATCCATACTCCCCCAAACTCCCCTCCCATCCAGGCTGCCACATAACACTGAACAGAGTTCCATGTGCTATACAGTAAATCCTTGCCACAGCATAAATTTTTATCAAAACAGTTCCAAGGATTCTTTTCTCGTAAGGAAGACAATATAAGTGGTATAGTTACTAATACCTGGACATTAACTGGACATTCTAGTTTTCTTTTTTCCAGCCCTGTAAAACCACTGGGTCAACACTGAGTAACAAGTGTTCTCTTGTCTAGATCCCAAGAAACACCAATGAAGCTGATGTGAATAAAGATTATGTCATGCAAGATAGGCTTTTTTTTTCTTTCAGAATATTGATCTATAGCTAAACTATGGTCTTCATCTCAAAGCTTGTAGTTTTCTATCTGAACTGCTCATTTTATGGTACATACAGTACATCTCGATGAATTGAATGTATTCCTCAAATCATTTAGTTCATGTTTATAAACTTGGCTAAATGGTCAATTGGGTACTAATATTATGATTTGTTATTGAAATACTTTAGATGCCTTAGCTAAAAATTCTTCTAAAAAATGTGTAGAGTTGTTCACTCTTACCTTAAATAGAACTACATTTACTGAAACTGCTGAAGTAATTAAGGGAAAATTGCAGAAAAGTAGGCTATGGAGAAAAGAACAACAAAAAGCTGTTTGAAAAGGTTTTGATAAATCTGCCATTTGAAAATTTATGGCCTCTGTACAGAACAGAGGATCAGGTCCTAGGTCTGGCTTTCAATCTGGGCTCCCACTTGAACTTAAGTAAACTGATGTGTTTCTGCCTTGTTTTCTTAATCTGGGAAGTGAGGATGGTAATGCTACCTACATAAAAATAAAACAATATATGGACAGCACTTGGAATAATGTTCACTGCATAATAATGTTCTCAGTGATGTTAGCTACTATCAGGATTATATCAATTCACACTAACATGGTCAACAAAGCAATATTTTATGCTCTATTTTAAACTTACAAAGTCATAGCTATGTGAAAATACAACAATCTTGCAGATAATTGGGTGGAGACACTTTGTGTGTTAAAGGAAACATGGTGGGGAGGGGCATGTTTGTGGGATCTTTCCAATGACTTGTTTACCTTAACACTTTTCCTTCTCTAAACACAGCATACAAGTGTCATTCAGTTTGAAATTGTAGAGAGCCATTGAGAGAAAATTTGAATTTCTGCATTTTAATTAAGCTTTTCTTCAAGAGATATTTGTTTGCCACAGTGAATATTTCTTATTCTGATTTTGTCATAGCCAAGTAGTAATAAATTAACAAGTTAGTTAATTAAATGTGCATTAATCAGATGCTGCCAAATTTATAAAAGAAAATTGAGTGTAAGTGCTTGTTTTCAAAAGTAATGTTGAAATCTTGTTTTAAGTTGCATGATAAGTGCTCTTTGGAATTAGTAAGTCCATTTTATACAATGATTTCCATCTTTTCTTGACAATATGTTATAAGCCATTTTTTGTGACCAAATAAACCTGAAGTTAAGGGAAATATATCAGTTGGAGCATACTCATAATTCAGACTTTTCTATGTCACCTAAACTCCCCCACTATCCAATCTGAGGAGGTTTTCCATAGTTCTGCATTTTACTGTAGTATTAATGCATATGATAAATGGTTATATAACTTATCCAGGCAGAATAAAAAGACATGCTGGAAATGTGCTATGTAGACAGAAACAGAATTCTTCAAAAAATGCTTAATATTTCTTTTTTTTTTTAATTCTTGACATTATATAGCCAAAAATACTGTTGGCAATAGTTTCATGTATTACTTTTATGAGATTTCAGAGAATTGAAAAAATATATTTGTATATCATAGAAAATTTTTGACTTCATTGTTGAGTACAGATAATATATAAAAATCGAGAAGTCAAACTTTGGAGAAAAAATAAAGAAGGTAAGCAGAGAAGCAAAGTCGCTATAGGGACCATATTTATTGTTTGATCTCAAATGTCCAACAACAGAACGAAAATGTGAATTTCAGTTGACCAAGTAGTCTTGTCAATAAGTTAAAAGAAAAAATGAAGAACTGGGAAATATTTTGCAAAATATTGCATTGTATGAACAGTGCACTGTTATGAACACTTGAAATTCTAAAATATGAGCTCTTATTATTTTTAACTATTTAATTTTTAAATGGTCTTGTTGGATTGGAATTCAATTCAGGAATTGAATCGGTACAAACTTCTTGAATTGCTTATTGGCATATTTCACATATTAAAAGTTAATCAAAATTAAGTTACAATGAGAATTTTACAGAGGCAGAAGTCTGATATATCACAAATAGGAATGACTAGGAAAAAAATGAGTGCCTTACACTGGGAATATACTTCTGCTAAACTTCATAGGATGTTGACATCCTTTCATCATAAAGTGATGCCTTTTATAAAAAGGATGAAAAGTCAGTCATGTAAGTCACTTACTCCATGCAAAAATGGAACGCCATCTGGGGCTCCACATATCATAATAAAACAATATGTTTTGCAAAAATAGTAAACATTCATTATGACATAAGGAAGACAAATGTCTGTTGCCAATGCCAAAGTCTCCCTACGCCAGGAGAAAATCTACATGTTTAAGTGATGTTTATTTAAAACTTTACACTTTTCTGCTAAACTGTGTTTTCCTGTCTCGTGTTAGTCATAATTTCAAAGTAATTTTAACAACAACTGTTTAATTTCAGACACACCTGTGAGAAAGATACAAGCCAACAAAAGAGTTCAAGGTAAATATGCTGATGATGGTGATTTGCAGAAGTGGCACACCTGTTACCTTAAGACAGAACAAAGGAGAGTATTTTAATATACTTTATTTTAAGCAAAGTATTTTGATGATATGAATCAGAAAGTAAATCTTTCATATCACTCACTATTAATAAAAGGCAAGAAAAGCAAACAGTAAAGGAAAGAAAATTATACTCATGTAAACTGTCAACTATATTGAATCACTGGGGTAGATTAAAGTAGAGTTAATTTGAAAAGAAATCTTTGAATACCAAAGTTGAGTAAAAGTAAGTTGCAAGTACACTGGAACTCTGTGAAACTATTATTTAAGATGTGGCTGCAGTTTGAGACAAAAATCAATTCAAAGCTATATATCCTGTACACTTATAGGAAATGATTAATATATCTATGTACCAAATGTTGATATAATAGTGTGTAGGTGATATACATGTATAGATCACCTATGCATTATAACTTTCTTTATAACTTCATTTATGTGCATTTTCTCATCTTTCACTTAGGATACCTTATATTCTGGTACAATCAAATATCAAAGATTTCCTTTGTGGAACTTAGAATTACATACTAATAGTCAAAAGAAATTGCAAGGCTTATAAATGCATTTATAGGCATATCTGATTTTAATCTAGTCCAATATAGACATTTGAAACTAAAGACTCAATTGTACAAATAATTTTTAGGTGAAAACTTTATCATGGATTTCTTTTAAACATGCAAAATCATCCAAATTTTCTAAGGAAATAAAGCATAGCTTTATTATGTTCACATACCTTTGATCAAAAGATGACTTGGTTTCATCATAAAAAGAATATTATTAAGAAAAAATAATTTAACATTATAATAAGAAATAATAGTCTTTTATAGATATAATTATGCATAAAATGGGACTTTGCTGATGGCTCAGTGATAAAGAATCTGCCTACAACAGAGGAGACGCAGGTTTGATCCTTGGGGCAAGAAGATCCCTGGAGGAGGGCATGGCAACCCACTCCAGTGTTCGTCTGGAGAATCCCATGGACAGAGGAGCCTGGCGGGCTACAGTCCATGGGGTTGCAAAGAGGTGGACATGACTGAAGCCACTGAGCATGCACCCATACACATGAGTAAACTATCATATTGTTAAACACTATAATTTCATTCTATTTACAATCTATATTCTCTGCCTTCTTCCTAATCAGCATCTAGAAGACGATCAAGGGAAGATCGTCCTCAGTGAAAATCCAGACACCAGACAACAAAGTTTATACAACCCTAAACCAACAACCTGGTCTTAAAGCAAAAATATGAAAGCCACTTTGATGTGAAGAAATGAGCCAAGACAAAAGAGCAATTGTTGAACAATTTTGAATGCAGTAATTTTTTTTTTTCTGAATAAGAAACATGAGGGAGATTGTGGCTTAGCCTCCTGTGGGATAGAATGTGAGGGAAACATAATACCTTACAGACTTTTACATCTTGACATGAAGAGTTCCAGCTGACTTTGGAATCCATGAGAGAAAATCCTTATCACTGGATTCATTACAATTCAAATCTCTGAGTTGTGACCTGTTATCCCATTGAGAAGATTGAACCTTGAATTTACATATGGAGAGATAAAATGCATGCAAGGAGTTACTTCTCCATGGGAAATGGGTAAATAAAAAATGGGTGCTCAGTATTAAAAAACCAAAACTTTTACATCAAAAAGCTTTGCACATTTCTAATAAAATGTGGGTTTACTGGCAAATTATGTTATTTCTACAACTAATTTTGTACTCTTGAAATGTTTGTCTTATGCTTCTTGCAATACATATTTTTTATCTCAAACATTTCAATAAATCCATTTTTCAGGTATAAAGACAATTATTTCAAATGGGTAATTGAAAAAAACTCAAGGTTTAAGTTAATAAGAGGTTTGGACTTGGGAACAGGACTTTATACCTCTTTTTTTATATATAACAAATGCTCATTAAAGGAGATTGAATGAATTTAGTGTTTTTTGAATTTTTAAAACTATTATGATATATAAACAGCCATTACACAATGAAGCAATAATTAAACATCAACTGAGTATATAATATAACCCCTGAACTGTGCTAAGCTGTGAGGATTAAAAAGAGGAATGAGACAACCACTGTTTTCAAAGGGCAAAAAGACAAACCAGTAAGCCACAATGTACCATGAACTGTTAGAGTAGAATTACCAGCACTACACAAACACTTCAGTTAATTATTCCTAGGCTAAGGCTAACTTAGAAGGAGCCAAAGAAATGTCTTTAATGAAGACTTGAAGTCACATAAGTGTCCATTTCATGACAAAAGAAAAAAGAAAATGACTTGTTTTCTGAGAATGATAAAGAGATTTGTTTGATCTACTCAGATCTCAATAAATGTCATCCTTATCTTGGACCAGAGATAAGGGCAGGTAGGGATCAGAATCCATACTGCTGAGAAACCAACTTGTCATAGCTTGATAAATTATATCATGTGTTGAATTTAGCAATCAAAAGACTGTAAAACTGAGGAAAACCGAAACAAAGATCTCTCTTGGGTCAGAGGCTCAGTAATAGAGTACAACTAAAGGACCTGGAGAGATCTGAGGTAGCTGAAAAGCTTTGGTTCTTTGAGCAGCAATTGAGGTAAGGAAGTGAGGTGTTTAGTTCTAACAGTGCCACTGACTGAAAAATTGCTAGATAGCATGGGTTTTCTAGAATGCTTTCTAGTTTAGGTAGTGGTGAGACTTATGCCCAGCACTTAAGAGCCCTTGCCAAGAAATAAAATGTCCTACCAATTCAGTACTCAGATAGATATCTTTGGACTTTGATTTCAGCTGGACAGACCATTGCCGTGACTTAACCAAAATGATTTAAAGGAGGTGGTAATGTAAACTGGTGCTGGTGGAATATACTAAATTAATATCAAGATAAATGGCTGTTCTAACCAGGAAGCATATTGTTACTAACCTTCTGGAAGATCACAGGCTGACTGCATAGAGCAAAGAGTACGTGGATTCATACATTTCACTCCCTTCAGGGTTTGCTTCTGAAAATGAGTTGAATATTGCATGCAGACTTTGCCTTTGAACATGGTCATCATAGACAGTAGAGATGAACTTGAGGTCTTTTTAAAGACTGGCACCTTTAAGTTCTAAGGCCCTGCTTTTTAAATTTTTTTGTACCATAGAAGGAAAAAAGAATAGTATTTGCTAAACATACATACAAAAATCTAGCAAATCTCTGCTAAAGGATAGCCAATTGACACATGGGGGTAAAATTTAAAGATAAATTATTGATAAAATAGAAATAATAATACAAGTAAAATGATATAAGGTTAAACTGTATGAAAATAAATCATTTAAAGCCACAAAATAATAATTTAAAATAGATAAATAATAAATAAATATCCTACCAGGGCACTTTCTACAAATGGAAGCTGCAGCATAGTATATGCTTTTATACACAATATTTATTCCTTTAAAAATTCTAAAGAGTTGTATTATCTCCAGTTCTATGTGAAAAACATGAGGCTCAAGGAATTTGTATCACACTTCTTATTTCTTTTGCACTGCACTCTTGCATCAGGCCATCACTCAGCTTACCACATGTTCATTACCCAACAAGCATAACTTGAATACAACAAACACACTTGTTTTTTGAAATTGTGCTTACTCCGCACTGCTTGATTTCAGCTCTTTTTCTAACCATCCTCTGCATAAGTAGCACTGAATTTAAGTGGAATTTTAAAATAGCCCTTTCTGGTTAAGTCTGGTGTACAAGGTTTTCTACACTAACTTTGAGGAAAAAAGCTCTATAGGGATTCCTGTTGAGATAATGATATCCAAGCAGCCACTGATCTACTTTCCATCACTACAGATAACAGCATTTTCCAGACCTCTATATAAATTGAATCATGTAGTATGCTGCTGCTGCTGCTGCTGCCGCTAAGTCACTTCAGTCGTGTCCGACTCTATGTGACCCCATAGACGGCAGCTCACCAGGCTCCCCCATCCCTGGGATTCTCCAGGCAAGAATACTGGAGTGGGTTGCCATTTCCTTCAATGCATGGAAGAGAAGAGTGAACGTGAAGTCGCTCAGTCTGTCCGACTGCTAGCGACCCCATGGACTGCAGCCCGCCAGGCTCCTGCGTCCATGGGAGTCTCCAGGCAGGAGTGCTGGGGTGGGCGCCGCTGCCTTCCCCGCATGGAGTATGCATGCCTTCTTTTTCTGGCTTTCCTTTCCCTTACATTACTATGTAGGAGTGAAATAGTAGGATCATAGGAAAGATATATGGGTAAAGTTTTAGGAAACTGGCAAATCATACTCCAAAGGCATTCTATCGTTTCGCATTCCCACCAGAAGTATCTGAGAGTTCCTATTTCTCCAGCCAACACCTGCCATGGCCCGTCTTTTTAATTGTCTCTGTGCTAAGAGTGGTACAGTGATCTCATTGTGGTTCTAGTGTGCATTTCTCTGATGCATGCTTTTCATCTGCTTATTGAACATTTATATATCTTCTTTGATGAAGTATCTGTTCAACTTTTTTGCCAGTTGTATTATTTTTTCTTTTTAAAAATGTATTTATTTATTTATAGCCGTGCTGGGTCTTGATTGCTGAACAGGATTTTCTCCAGTTGTGCCAAGCGGGGACTACTCTCCAGCTGTGTTTCGCAGGCCTCTCATTGTGGGGAGCGTCTCTTGTTGCAGATCATGGGCTCTAAAGTGAGCTGGCTTCAGGAGTTGTGGCACAGAGCTCAGTGGTTGTGGTTTCCGGGCCCTAGAGCACCGGTTCAGTAGCTATGGCGCACAGGCTGAATTGCTCTGCAGCGTGTGAGACCTTCCTGGATCAGGGGTCACACCCCTGTCTCCCGCATTGGCAGGCGGATTCTTTACCCCTGAGCCAGCAGGGAAGCTCTCCAATTTTAACTGGTTTGCTTTATTTACAAAAATAAAAAAAATTACTCTTGAGTTTTGAGAGTTTCTAATGTATCACAGATACAAGTCCTTTATCATCTATATAAGATGTAAATATTTTCTCCCCATATGGGACTTGTCTTTTCACTCTCTTAGCATTGTTTCTGAAGATACCAACACCTACTTTATCTTTTATCTTTTTTTTTTCTTTTGCTTTCACGGATTCTACCTAACATCTTTCATGGTGTTGTATCTAAGAAATCTCTCATTAACCAAAGGTCATGAAAATTTTCTGGTATGTTTTCTTTCAGAAGTTTTATTAGATTAAGCTTTTACATTGAGATGTGTTATCCATTTTGAATTACTTTTTGCTTGTGGTACGAGGTTTGAATCAAGGTTCTTTTTTCCTATAAAAAGCCAATTAGTCCAGGACCATTTCCTGAAAAAAAACTATCCTTTGTCTACTGATCAGCTTTTATGCCTTTGTCAAAAATCCATATATTTGTGGATATATTTATTTTCTCTATTCTTTTTATTCTATTCCATTAATCTTTGTCTGTCTTAATTGAATTGTCACACTGACTGTATTAAAATAGGTTTAAAATACTATTTCCTATGTTTGTCTGTAATGTGTTTTTATTTTCTATTTCACTATTTTCCTCTCTCACCTTTATCGTTGTCTTTCTTCTCCTTTATCTGATTTTACTTTGATCTTGATTATCTAGTTTTCTAAGGTAGAAGCTAAATTCATTGACATAAAAACTTTCATTTTTCTAATACCGTGGCTGAGTGGTATAAATTCCCCCACTAAGAATTGCTTAATGATATCTCACAAAATTTCACTTTTTAATTTTTATTCTACTCAAAGTACTTTCTAGTTTTCTAAGTATGTTTTAAAGGTCAGTTTTTTTTTTTAAGAAATTGAAGTAATAAGAAAAATATTTATTTTCAAGTGTAGTGTTGTGTCTGACTTAAAGATGCTATTTCACTGTTTCCTTGCTTGTCTTCTTTTTATTTTCTCTGTATGTAACATGCCCTTTTTACCCTCTTTGCCAGTGTTTCTGAAAATTTTGATTATGATGTACATTGGGGTGGTTTTTTCTTGTGTTTGTTCCTAGGATGTATTGAGTTTCTTAGATATGTGATTTTAGAATTTTTATCAAACCTGATTTTTTTTACCCGGTATCAATGTTTTTATTCTGTCCCCTCCTTTCTGGCATTCTAATTAAATATATTAGACTACTTTTAAGTTGTTGTACAGTTCACTGTTCCTCATGTTTTAATTAATTTTTTTCTCTATGTGCTTTTATTTTGGAGAGTTTCTACTTTCATACCTTCATGTTGATTAACCATTTCTTTCACAATGTGCAATTTGACCCTAAATCTATCCCCTGAATTTTTCATTTCAGAGACTACAGCTTTCATCTCTAGAAGATCAATTTGGCCTTTTTTAAAAAATATCTCACATGTCTCTCCATAACTTTGAACATATAGAGAACAATGCGCCAGTTCTGAGTCAGTTCATTGGGTTGAATTTTGTCCTCATTATTCTCCATATATACTGGCTTTGTTGCATGCCTAGTAAACTTTGATTGGTTCTCAGACACTGTACTATTTTCTTGTTGGGTGCTAGATATTTTGCATTCCTAAAAATATTCTTGAATATTGTTCTAGGATATGGTTATGTCTTGGAAACAGTTTAATCTATTTGGGTCTTGCTCCTAAGATTTGCTAGGCAGTGCCCGATCTACGTAGTCTGAGGCTAATTATTCGCTGCCACGTAGCCATGGTCCTTTTGAGTACTATCTTGGTGCCCAGTGAATTATGAGGTTTTCCAGTTTGACTGGCGGGAACGGGTGTTTTTCTAGGCTCTTGTGAATGTGAGATACTGTTTCTGCTAATCTTTTCAAATGTTTTCCCCACCTCTGGTCTCTATTAGTTTTCTAATATAGCATGATTAATAATTATTATTTAAAATTAGTAATTATTATTTAAAATGAATTATTTCAAAAATTTCCTAATATTTCTAACCACATGCTGATGATTACTCTGCTGAATACTCATGGAAGCCCTCTGGATTTCTCTCAAATTCTCTCTCTGTGCAGCTGTGTCCTCTGTCCTATGAACTCTAGCTTTCTTAGTCTCCCTGTACAGTCAGCTCCCTCTCGTCACTTCCATGACTCAGCCAGTCTCCCCTGTGGGCTCTCTCTTCCTGCACTGCAACTTGCAGAACAGAACTCTGCAACAATCACAGAGCTCACCTTGCCTGTTTCCTGACTCTGAGGCATCACTGACATTTGTTGCCTGATGCCCAGGCCCCATTCCTGAATACCATTCTTTGGAAATTTTTGTCTGTTTTCCTTTTTTTTTCCCCAAATTATTTTAGTCAAGAGAGTAAATCTGACCCCTACTATCCCATTTTTTCCCCTGCAAGTATAAGATCTACTCTAATTTAATTTAGTTATATTAATTCTATTTCATAATCATAAACTATAACTTTAAATAGGAGCAGCCAACTGGAAGATGCTAATCGTAAGAAGAGCCAGATGGAAATGTGTTGATAGGATGCACACAGACCTATCCTGAGTAACAGGAAAAGAATTCAAGATGAAATCTCTTATAGCTACTATCATTGCTATGCACATGCAGTCATATATTAGACACTGATAAGGAACTGTCTATGGAGAAGGAAATGGCAACCCACTCCAGTATTCTTGCCTGGAGAATCTCATGCACAGAAGAGCCTGGTGGGCCATGGTCCATGGGGTTATAAAGAGTCAGACATGACTGACTCACACACACACACACACACATACACACACAAAGAACCTATAGAAAATGGTAGCTGAATTTTATTTATTGAGATTTCTTTTTTATGTTCATCTTAACATATATTTATTTTCATTCATCACTGACTCAGTGCACATGAGTCTGAGTGACTGAAGGAGATGGTAAAGGACAGGGAAGCCTGGCGTACTGCAGTTCATGGGGTCACAAAAAGTCAGACGTGACTTAGCACTGAACAGCAACAAACACTGAGAACAGCATTGCTTAAAGTCTGAAGCGCTTATTTAGGTTAGCTGAAAGTAGCCTCATTGTCTTCACTTCTGAGAGTCTCCAAAAGGTCTTACAAAACATCTGTTAAATATTCATTGATGAGATTTCTACGCACTATGATGAGAAAAGACTAGTAATTTTCTAGCCAACCTAGGTTCCAAAAACAACACTTGAAAAACTTAGACTGTATGTGAATAAGGCTGTTAGATGATTTCCATTTACAGCGATAAAGTCATTAACTAATGGATTTCTTAAACTTAAATGAGGTCTCAGAAAAATTTTTGGAAACACAGAAAAACATCTGAAACGTACAAGATAATTCCGGAACTTCAGGAAAGATAGACCAAAAATTTCCATAATTACAACAACCTTCAAGGGGTTGGTATGAATAATTAGCTTGAAAATATAAGATATATTCCATGCGAATTTAAAAACCAGATAGAAACAAGGTCAATCAACAATGTGTAAATTGAGGATCCAGCTTAGTTGAAGGAATTTTAATAAGCCCTTCCTCAATTAACTATTCCTGAAAATTAGTCCCAACTTAATTCAGTTAAACTTTAGAAACTGTTTATTAGCTTAAGTCACTATTACAAAATCAATTTGGATTTTTTTCTTAATATGGCATAAAAATACACCATTTGGTTTTAAAAAACTGAAATCATGACTTATCCTGTTCTAGAAGAGTTCAGTTAAATTTTTTCTTCAGTCCATACGTATCACCAACATCTGAGTTTCAAATATTTGTGCCACAGTTTCTATTTGCTTATCTTTTACTATAATGTAATGATCGTCTCTCACACCCTTAGATTTCTGGGGTCCAGGTACACAGCCGTCAAAGGCAGCAGAGAACCTGCTGCAACCAAAAATAACTACTACATTGTCATCTCTGCAGACCCAAAGCTGCTCTCGGTGTTCGCCATCTTCTTAGCCACCATGTAAGTACATCTTCAGGAAAATGAGCATAAAAAGCAAATAAAATCCCTGGGTCTTGTTTCTCTATGACAGTTGTGTCTAAGCAGTTTTATTGCCAAACATAAGAACTGTATTCGAAAAATTAATACGAGGGGGAAGAAAAGAACAGCACTTAATATCTCTTTTACCCTATGCATTTTTTTTTCTCCCATAGCATTTATCAGACTCAAACATACTATAGAATTTACTGATAATATTTAATGTTTATTATATATTCCCTTTCCCTCACTAGAATATAAACTCCATGAGGGTAGGGATCTTATCTGTTTTGTCTACAGCTAGGTCCCTAATGTCTACACCTGGGCTTTTCCCATTCTAAGCTTTCAATAGTGAATTTGTGAATAAATCTACTTATAATAAGTGCAAAAATTTTTAGAATAGATTTCTCAAAATATCAACAAAAGTAGTTTTACAGGTATTTTATAAACCCTTCCTCATTTTCTATGCTGTATACATTTTCTAACATTGATATTTATAATCAGAAAATGTTTTTGAAATGGATATGTGTGTACATTATTGAAAAGACATTGCTGAAG
>SJYX01013970.1:50163-60582 GCA_006410675.1 Oreotragus oreotragus | reverse complement strand
GTTGGACACAACTGAGCGACTGAACTGAACTGAACTAAAGAGATCAAGAGTGTCAACTGCAAGGATTTCATCACATTGAAGAATTAGACCAGAGAGGTGGAGTCCCTCTTCTAATTTGCAGCTTATACCAAGAGGTCCTATAAGCAATAAGGAAAAGATAACACAAAACAGAAACTCTTCAAAGGACATGAAAAGGTAGTTCACAGAAGAGGAAACTCAAACTGTCAGGTAGATCATTCCTACCCTAGTGGACATCCAATATACGATTTGTTTTTATGAGATCACATTCATTATTAATTAAAATTAGTTTTCTGTTTGGTGTCAGACTAAATTTTTTGACATTGACCAAAGCAATCAAAGGTAACATGTAAGTCAGTTTCAAACTTTAAAAGCTATTATATAAAGGCTTAAACTTTTGTCTTCTTACTTTAGGATTGTTCTTCTCCTACCTTTGACTTTAAGGCTGCCTTTAATAATGAAAATAATAATGTCACTTATAAATAGGGCTTGCAATAGGCCAAGCAATATTCTAACTGTTTCACATGGGACAACTAAGTTAAACTTTACAACAATCATGCAAAGATCATATTATTATTCCTTTTGATTAATGAGCAAACTGTCTCCCTAAGTTCAGTTGGGATTTGAACTAAGACAGTAGGATCTCAGGGTCTGTGATGTTAGCCATATCATATTGCCTCTAATTTTCAACTTGTTCCTGGCTTGAGCAAAAATTCAGTCTATTTTAATCATGTTTCTCCCCATGATCTGAGTAGCATAAACACTAACCCCTCCAAGGACAAGGAAAAATACAAATTTGTTGATGGTAAATGTAAACTGTGGTCTAATCCAGTGTGAATACCTTGAAGAAAAATGGTAGGCAATAGATTAATATATTTAATTGTAAAACAACAGATACAATCACAGGGAGCCAACATTCCCCTCATCTCTGAGTTTCCCAGTGTTTGGGAAAGGTTTAGAAAGACTTAAGGGTAATAGGAGGGGAATTCCAGGCTGGAAATAGAGCTGGGACTTGGCAGCCTATTTAAGGAGGCAGAAGTTGTGGACTGCACAGGATTTCCTACGGAGATAAGTGTTGCAGACCAAGGAAGGAGCACTCCGGATACCGCTCAACCTGTGAAAGCATTTCAGCAGAAAACCAGGACCGCAGGAATGCAGCTGCTTCCCCAGACAAAAAGATGCTTATACTTTAAGCACAAACAGTCAAAGGTCCTAAATGGTAGTACTTAACTCATAAGCCACTTTTCCCACCCTTTAAAATGTTTGCAAACTGGATTAAAACTGGCAAAAGAGGATTTAGGGAAAGGGAAAAATACAAAATGCATATTACAGCTACCTTTTAAAGATACTTGGGAGAATGTTTTTTCTTTTAGCCAGTATGGAGAAAGCCTCCATGAAAATATGTTCCATAATGACTTTATTTGTCTTGTTTATTATTCTTTCTGTCCTCAAGGCCTAGAACACTGCCTGGCATAAGGAGATGCTTAACAAATATCTGATGAATAATTTAATTAATTGACAAAAAAGTGAACAAATGTTGGTAAACTAGGAACCACAAAATATTATTTTCTTTCTTATATATAAGCTGTATCCATTTTTGGCTGAAATTATCAGGATTATATGAATGAAGATGGTGTTTTGACCCTAATGATCAGACTGAGCTCAGCTGATTAAAATGTTTACAGAAATATCAGACTTCCATTTTCTTGCCAAGAGTTCCATTTTTCTTTCTCCATATACTTTATTTTTGTCTCATCACCCTTAGGCCTGCTGCTGCTGCTAAGTCGCTTCAGTCGTGTCCAGCTCTGTGCGACCCCATAGACAGCAGCCAACCAGGCTCCTCCACCCATGGGATTTTCCAGGAAAGAGTACTGGAGTGGGTTGCTTTCTCTGACCCTTAGGCCTATTTTAGTTTAAATGTGAGAACTGCACCAATAGGATAATTTCTCTCCCTCCCAATGCACTCTTTCTCTCCCTCCCTCTCTCTCTCTCCCTCTCTCTCTCCTCCCCTGGCTCCCTTCCTCCCTTCTTATTTACTAATTAACTAGGACTGTGCTTGTAATCACTTCAGAGGAAAGATAATAATCAATCCATTCACAAATGCATGTGCTTGTTGAAATCTCTGCTTTCTCCTGCCAGGGCAAACATTCCACTCCGCCAAATGCTTCCTTTAGTTCATCCTGATCAGAGACAAGCAAAGCAATCAAGAGCATCCCAAGGAGCCAGCCATCTGCCTGTGAAGGAGAAACTTAAAGCCTTCAGAGCAGTCATTGAAAACACCTTAAAATAGCACATCAATACATCTGAGACTAGTGTCCTCTCTAAACCCTAGAGCTACTGATTAAAAGCTTATACTGTAAAGCGAAGCCATATGTTAGACCTTGTCTGTAGTTTTAGAATACTGTTTTGAATGTCTTGCTATCATCTCAGAAGTTTCCTACTGCCCTGCCAGTCATGTTGTGGCCAGCCAAAGGTAGGCATATGGGGGAAGGGCTCATTCATTTCTGTTAACATTGCTTTTAATGGGACAGTAAAGAGCTAATGTGGTCGCTCTAACCAGGCCAGTCCCTGGTTCAGAGCAGCTGTCCGAGAAGAGTGACACTCTTCTCTCCCTCTGTTCCCTTTCCCATTAACACAGCTCAGTCTCATCTCCCCAAACCTCCTGCTTGAATATCTTCAATTAATTATATATGATTGGAGTTGAAAATCAATGTTCTGGTTCCTTTTTATTTTCTTCCTGCATTTTGGGGGCAGATGTCACTAATATATGTAAATTTATATAGGCTGGTTAAATATCTGGATATTAAGACAAGTATTTACTTAACTGGGCTGTTCAAACATGGGAGGGAAAAGGAGATTAATTTGTCATCATTTCCTTCCTGTTAATATGCGTTAATCTTACATTTACACTAACACTCCAATACCAACTAACATAGCATCTTCTTTAGCCACATTTATGCGTTTTCCTTCAGATTCTTCATGGCTTTCCTTGGGTCTCTGTTTTGAATGTTTTCAACCCTGAAAGCTATCTCTACCTTTCATGAAAAATGTATGGAACCTAGTATATAACTCTGTTCTCTGCTGTCTTATTAACAACCCTCTTCTACAATCTATATACTAAAACCTGTATTTCATTAATGTTTTGAAAGATTTTTAGGCACTCTAATATCTGTACAATTAACTGTGAAAATGTTCAGTCTTTTGAATCTTTTATTAAGTGATCAGTAGTTTATAAATCCCCAAAGCCAGAAACATGATTGAATAAGTTAACTACTGGTCCACTTCTCTAAACATGGACTTCAGGTCAAAGGTTATGTAGGACTTCAAGGAGGGTAGAGGAGAGTGTGAAAACTGGAAAGAAGCAGCTTCTTCAGTAAGATATCATGAGAAATTTCTCTAAAACTGAGCTGATTTATCCCTGATGTTTTGATCTCAATGTCTGTATACAAGATGTGTAAACCACCATATTCCAAGTCATATTCCCCAAATAAAATGATGACTATGTAACATCTGGAGGCAGACAGGGAATAACCTGATATGAAACTCAAATTCCACAGGGAATATGCTGAAGAACATGAGAAGTTTTCTGTTTCAGAGTTTCTTCCTGTTTTTTACTGTTTATGACCTTTGAGACTGTCTGCACATTAGCACATCACACACACAGGCCTTAAGTAAAATTCTTCTCAAGAAAACCAGTTTCAATTAAACAACAAATCCTGCCAATTTATTGTTTGCTTCCTTCCTATAATAAAAGAGCCTTAAACTGAATCTTGTTGTTTAGTTGCTAAGTCGTGTTCGACTCTTTGGTGAATCTATGGGATTTAGCCCATAAGGTTCTTCTGTCCATGGGATTTCCCAGGCAAAAATACTGGAATGGACTGCCATTCCCTAATCCAGGGGCTCCTCCTAATCCAGGGATCAAACTCATGTCTCCTGCATTGGTAAATGGACTCTTTACAACTGAGTCACCTGGAATGCCCAAAATGAGCCTAGACTAGCATTTATTCTTGGAAAACAGTTTCAGATAAAAGTTTACCATATAACTGAATTATTTTACTGTACAGTAGAAATTAACACAGCACTGCAAATCAATTACACGTCAATAAAATAATTGTTTTTAAAAGTTTACCAAAGCAAAATCTAGACACAAGGTTTTTATGTCCTACCCCTATAGGTGACTCCACATAGCCAAATTTCTTAAAATGCTTATAGAGTTTAGATCCAGGATATTGTTAATGAGCTTAAAGAAATATTTGGATCCAGATCCAGCTTTTTAAATTAACTTTTACAACTATCCTTAACTACAGACTTTGGGGGAAAAATTACATATATGTTGTAATGTAAAGGAAGAAACCATAATAAAATAGAAAAAAAGAAAGCAACATCTTTTCAGGAAAAGCCTTGTATTTATTTAGAATACAGACTTCAAAGCCAAATTAAAAAGCTAATTGTGATGGAAAGGTCCTGCCTTATAAAAGGCTGTGAGGACCTGCTCTGTACAAGAAAGGGTGAAGGATTTGAGGTCCTAAAGGGAAAAGCTTGGATAACAAAATAAAGGAGCACATGAGAAGGGACACAAAATTGCAGAAGAGAAGATAATGAAGAATATCTGTGGTAGTGTGATGGAAGTGAGTTTGGAGAAAATAAAAATATTTGATAAGAAAGCGAGTAAATGGTATGAGATGTCTTTCTCATACAGAATCTCCATTTAAATCTATATTGCTCAATTAAGGTTTTGTTTCAGTGAATTTGAAATAAAAAGCCTTGAAAATACCCATAGCAAGCTTTATAAGGAGGAAAAATCCACCCATATCAATGCAGAAACCCAGGGTGGAGAGTGAAGCTTTAAGCTGGGATACAATGAAATGAAAACTTATCTGATTAATCATCATAATATCTGAACTTGGTAAATTATATTGATCTTTGTTATAATCTCTCTATTCAATATTTAAACTTTCCATAAGCTACACAAAAATTGCAATCCTATAATGTTAGATGTGTTACTAAGAGTAATAATATTGCTTCTTAGTGGGATAAAACATCCACTGTAAGTCCTGTTAGGTTCTTTTCCTAATTATTTCATGCAATCCTCAAAACAACCCTGGAAGTTGATTATTCTCACTTTACAGATGAAGTCACTGAAAATCAGAGACGCTGGATGACGTGCCAAGCATCACAAAGTAAGAGGCAGCACTGGGATTCTAAATCAATTCTCCCTCCAAAACTCACAGTCCTCTCCAATGCACCAGCTTTGTGAGGTTTAGTTCATCGTGCTTTGAAACAATCTAGGTCTAGATTAGGTCTAACAAACTTAGAAAACATTGCTTCATTCACAACAAAGCATGGATGCATTTGTATCTCCAAGATGTAGCTTCAGTGAAGTTGCTCAGTCATGTTCAACTCTTTGCCACCCCATGGACTGTAGCCTTCCAGGCTCCTCCATCCATGGAATTTTCTAGGCAAGATTACTGGAGTGGGTTGCCATTTGAAGAAATTTGGAACACTGAAAGAGGGAACTGGTCAACTTTATGAATGCACTTGGAATTAATGAAAACATACTTGAAGCCAAAGCTAAACAACCAAATAAAAACAACAGAAAAAAGAAAAAAATCCCTTTCCCTTTGATTGCAAGTTAATGACTGAGATACATACAAACTGATGGACTGTTTCTGAGTGTTTGCGGGTATCTCGGTCAATCTCATTTCAGTGACCCTTGTTCATTCATTTTTCACAAACCTTATTTTTGTTAATAAAAGTCCTTCTGAAGATTTTTTGCCAAAAGCATTTGTCAAGATCAAACTAAAAATCATTTCTATTAAGTTGGAAAAGCTCCTTTCTTAATTAAATGTAAAATACAATGAACTCTTTGTTAAGGAGGCCTGCCTTAAGTTAAAGATGTTGCTGAGGATAAGGGGCTTGAGCTGCATGTCTGCCTCCCTGTTATCAAGGCACCCTTTTGTTATGCACACACAATTCAGAATGTCTTTCCTTTTCCTTTTCCTTTTTTTTTTTTTTTACCATTTTCTTCTTTTAAAATTCAAGACGATGATGACTAAAACATGGAGGTTAATAATACAATTCAAGCCAAGCATATTATTTATGGGAAAACATTGAGATAGCTAAGGCAACATATGTATGTTTCAATTATGTGTATTCTCAGTTTTTCATTTTATCCTCAAAAAGAGGGAGACAGAAGGCATACAGACACTTGTAGAATCTCTGGGGTAATGAGCTCATCTTTATTTCCTGGGTAAATGTTAGCTTTGGAAGTGGTTCCCTGTTCAGCATTAATTGCTTATTTATAATGTGTCAATGAGTTTCCTCTTACACTTAATATGGGAAATAATACAAAATAAGCACTGTGAAAAATATTTGGCAAATAGAGCAAAGAAGCAATTCTGTTGTTGTTCCCAGACAGGGATTGAATGGAATCACATTCTTGTGCTAATAGTCATTAGTGGAGTTCCAAGGTGATTAAAGATTTAGGAAAGTAATATTCACAAATCTGTTAGCTTTTATATTCATCGAAGAAAACTATTAATTACTGGCTTGGATTTATAAATAGAATTCTGCCATAGATGTTTATAACTTTTTAAACTTTTAAGACACACAATACAAATTTAAAAAGCACAATCTTTAAACATAGCTGTGAAAATATAAAGTCAAAAGAGACAGAAAATACATAAAATGCATAGAAAAAGATGGAATCTATCTAACCGAATGGAAGTGGACTTGAAATAAATGTAAACTCATTTTAAAAGAGAGAATAGTTACAAGAGACATACTTTATTATCAACTCATATGTCAAACTTGAGAGTTTTAACTGGTGACACGTCTATTAAAAATCAATATGTACCATGGTATTCAAAAAAAGAAAAAGACCACTGATATCTTCAGGAGCAGTGAAAGAATACAGTGTTTGAAAAAAATAAAATTATCATCCTACTCTGTACTCCTCCTAATAGAATGTTTAATTCTCCCTCATGGTCAGACATCTATGGGTAAACAACAATACCCTGAAAGGCTAGCAACTAAGATGCTGCAGGAAACTGTATCACATGAAGAAAAGTTGAAGGAACTGAATGTAAAGCCGGAAAAAGAGGAGACTCAGGCAAATGCCAGGAAGAGAGAGGAACTTTCTCTAAGTGTTAGAAACGCTGTTATATGAGAGAAGAGCCACGCTTGTTCTGTGTCCAAAAAGCCATCTGGGCTTCATATAGAGGAAAACATGCTGAAAATCAAAAGTGTATCATGGGATAGCGTGCCATATTAGTCACAGTTATTTTGCTTTCAAGTTGAAAAATGAAAAAATAAAGACAGGGGTACTTATTGGCCCACACACTTGACAAACCCAAGGGTGGAATGAGCTTTGGGAACAGGACATTCAAGACTCTAACAGTGTCATAGTGCTCTTATTTCTGAGCATTTATCTCCTTGTATTTGGTTTCTTTCTCAGGCAGCCTCTTGATACCTGAGACCCAAGACAGCCACCAGAAGTACAGGGTGTGCCAGAGCTGGAAATCACAGGGAAAAGAAAACAGTCCTATCTCTCATCTTCTAATCTGCGAGTTATTAACAAGAACCGTGACTGAGTCTGCGTGGGTACGAAGGTGTCACTTATGGGACTCCCGCCCATAGACAGGGGGATGGATGCTATGAGAGACTCAGCCCAGGGCAGTCATGTGCCTGTGGCTAAAAGTGCAGTGACCATGACTGACATCAGCAGAAACGATCTGAGTGGAAGAGAGGTCAGTAGGGGGCTGTGCCAGCAACAAATCAAATCAAAACAACTGCAAATAAATAAAAACAGACGTTTAAAAAGAAGTAAAGATGTACATCACAGCTGCTTGGAAAGGTAATGAGTTTCTCATCACTGAATGTGTTCAAGCAGAAGTTGCAGAACAGCTTGTCAGTATTCAAAAATCACGGAGGTCAACCGTGGGACCCTGAGAAAGTCATCCCCTATTTCCTTGTTTAGTCATAGATTTAGCATTGAGCACCCACAGTGTGGCAGGCCATGCAGACCAATGGTACACGAGACAGGCAGGGTGCCTGCTCTGGAGGAATTTACAGTCTACAGTCTCTAACCTGTAAAGGAGATTACCTCCGTCACATAGTGTAAGTGTGATCAAAAGAAAAGACGTATGTGGAAACTGACAATTACAAAACAATATATGAATACAAGATAGGGCTTCCCTGGTGGCTCAGTTGGTAAAGAATCGGCCTGCAATGCAGGAGACCCAGGTTCAATCCCTGGATGGAAAAGATCCCCTGGAGAAGGAAATGGCAACCCACTCCAGTACTCTTGGCTGGAAAATTCTATGGACAGAGGAGCCTGGGGGCTATGGGGTCTCAAAGAGTAAGACATGACTGAGTGTCTGAACATATTGCAGAACAACTAATATTTGTGTTGGGAAAGGTGGAAAAGATTTAAAAGCAAACTTCAAATCTTCAGAGGAATTTCGTCTACAAATGCTATAAGCATCCTGCTCAACTCCATGACACAGGGCTTGTGATCTAATCCCAAATGAATTATTTCCTCCAGTAAAGATCAAGGGTAAAAAACACTCAGCCTATGATTTAGGGATAAAGATTTAAGAAACAGATTATCTCATGAGCCATAAACATGGGCATGGCTTCTAGGACTGGGGTCTGGCTGAGATCCATAGTAAGCTTAACCTGAGGGATCTGTGAGCCAGCACAAGGCAGGACAACTTCTCAGAGTAGCTAGATGGTCTCAGCACCCAGCCCTTTTGGACACCATTGGCACTGGCTTGCTAAGCTAAAGCTTACAGGACATGAAACAACCTTAGAAGGTGGGTGGCCCCATCACCAGAGACTTACATTAAAGAGCTTGGGAATAGCAACATCTTACCCAGCAATGTGTCCCCAGTGCCCAGGCACAGTGCCAAACACATCTTCTGTGTGGATAGTGTAATTAGTGACTGCTGCAGTCACTTCAGTTGTGTCCGACTCTGTGCAACCCCATAGATGGCAGCCCACCAAGCTCCTCTGTCCACGGGATTCTCCTGGCAAGAATACTGGAGTGGGCTGGCATTTCAATTCCAACTATACAGCTTTGGAAGAACTCTTTATGTGAGTCAGGGCTTCCCTCATAGCTTAGTTGGTACAGAATCTGCCTGCAATGCAGGAGACCCTGGTTCAATTCCTGGGTTAGGAAGATCCCCTGGAGAAGGGATAGGTTACCCACTCTAGTATTTCTGAGCTTCTCTTGTGGCTTAGCTGGTAAAGAATCTGCCTGCAAAGAGGAAGACCTGGGTTCAATCCCTGGGTTGGTAAGACCCCTGGAGAAAGGAAAGGCTATCCACTCCAGTATTCTGGCCTAGAGAATTCCACGGACTAGAGTCCATGGGGTCACAAAGAGTCAGACATGACTGAGCGACTTGCATTTTCACTTTTTATGAGTCACAGTAATTTCACCTTTCTAAGCCTCAACTTCCTAATCTTAACTACTAAACAAACTTACATGATAAATAATAGAATGCACTCGGTCATGTCCAACTCTTTGCAACCCCATGGACTATAGCCCACCAGGCTCCTCTGTCTATGCGATTCTCCAAGGCAAGAATACTGGAATGGATTGCCATGCCTTCCTCCAGGGGATATTCCTGATCCAGGGATCAAACTCATGTCTCTTGCATCTCATGCACTGGCAAGTGGTTTCTTTACCACTAGTGCCACCTGGGAAGCCCCAAGTCCCTTTCACTAATTTTTAAAGGCTTTCCTTGGAGAAGGAAATGGCAACCCACTCCAGTGTTCTTGCCTGGAGAATCCCAGGGATGGGGAGCCTCATGGGCTTCCGTCTATGGGGTCCCACAGAGTCAGACACGACTGAAGCAACTCAGTAGCAGCAGCAGCAAAGGCTTTCTTAGGTGGCGCTAATGATTAAAAAAAAACAACAAAAAACCTGCCTGCCAATGCAGGAGACATAAGAAATGCAGGTTTAAAAGGGTTCCCTTTTCTCCACACCCTCTCCAGCATTTATTGCTTGCAGACTTTTGGATCACAGCCATTCTGACTGGTGTGAAATGGTATCTCATTGTGGTCTTGATTTGCATTTCTCTGATAATGAGTGACGTTGAGCATCTTTTCATGTGTTTGTTAGCCATCCGTATGTCTTCTTTGGAGAAATGTCTATTTAGTTCTTTGGCCCATTTTTTGATTGGGTCATTTATTTTTCTGGAATTGAGCTGCATAAATTGCTTATATATTTTTGAGATTAGTTGTTTGTCAGTTGCTTCATTTGCTATTATTTTCTCCAATTCCAAAGGCTGTCTTTTCACCTTGCTTATAGTTTCCTTTGTTGTGCAGAAACTTTTAATTTTAATTAGATCCCATTTGTTTATATTTGCTTTTATTTCCAGTATTCTGGGAGGCGGA
>SJYX01013968.1:0-10788 GCA_006410675.1 Oreotragus oreotragus | reverse complement strand
TTGGAGACGGAAATAGCAACCCACTCCAGTGTTCTTGCCTGGAGAATCCCAGGGACGGGGGAGCCTGGTGAGCTGCCGTCTATGGCGTCACACAGAGTCAGACACGACTGAAGCTACTTAGCAGCAGCAGCAGCTGGTAAATAATATATTAAAAATAAAACTGAGTTGATAATAGGGAGTCTCTTACAATCTCTACAAAATTATTATAAATTAATCTTGATCCAAATAACATACAAAAAAGTGGGTGGGGATAAGGACGTAGGTAAACTCTGAGAAAAGCTAAAAATATGACACATAATTAAAGAAGATTGTAATTTCGTATTTATATATTATACTGTAAACAGTAGGAATCCCTGCACAGGATTTGAAAGGGTTTGTAAGTAAATGGTATTTCCGACTGAGTTAGATTTTATGCACAATGACATCCAACTCTGGGTTAATCAGGGTGATGGGAGCAAAAGATATCACAAATAAACCACAATTACTCACTTAAAAATATAATGCCAGGAAATATTTTAAACTAAGTCAGTTAAAAATGACCTCTGATACTCACTTATTATTCTTGAATCATTTTCTTAAAAGAATTACAATAATACTTGGACAATATTTTAGGAACAGAAAATATCATATTCAATATCTTCATGAGAAAGTGCTAACAATTTATTATTTTAGTCTGTTGTCTTAAAGTAAGCTATTATTTTAGTCTGTTGCTTAGCTGACCTCCCTCTTTCAAGTATTATTGTCATAGGAACAAAAAGATCTTAGGAATAAGGATGGTAAAATGTATCAGTAACTGGAAAAAGGAGAAAGGCCCAACACACACAAAATGCACTCTGTACAGGAGGCTAAATCTTTTATGTAAATTACCATCTTTAATCCCCACAAAAACCCATCTGAGATAATAGTATTATCCCCTTCATTTCACAGATCAGAAAGGTAGAGTCATTTACTCAAAGTCACAGATAAACAGCAAGTAGCAGAGCTGGGCAGAGAAGGCAATGGCAGCCCACTCTCGTACTCTTGCCTGGAAAATCCCATGGACAGAGGAGCCTGGTAAGCTACAGTCCATGGGGCCGCGAAGAGTCAGACACGACTGAGTGACTTCACTTTCACATTTCACTTTCATGCACTGGAGAAGGAAATAGCAACCCACTCCAGCGTTCTTGCGTGGAGAATCCCAGGGACGGGGGAGCCTGGTGGGCTGTCGTCTGTGGGGTCTCATGGAGTTGGACACAACTGATTTAAGTTAGCAGCAGCAGCAGAGCTGGGATGTGAATTTAGTGAGGATCCAGAAACTGACCTCCACAGGTACACCATGTGCTTCTCATGATCATTTCAATGAACTGAATTACGCTGATTTGGGGGTAAAGGCTGAAATATACCCAACTGCTCTACATAACAGAAGAGTAATATGGAATTTCGATTCCCTGGTGGCTCAGCCAGTAAAGAATCCACCTGCAATGCAGGAGACCTGGGTTTGATCCCCTGGGTTGGGAAGATCCCCTGGAGAAGGGAGTATCAACCCATTCCAGTATTCAGGACTGGGAAATTCCATGGACAGAAGAACCTAGTGTCCATGGGGTTGCAAAGAGTCAGACACGGCTAAGTGAACATCTATTTGGAATTCCTGAGACTATTCACAGGAGAGAAGCAGAAACAAAATAGAGAACAGAAGAACGGAGGGCAAGGAGAAAGCAAAAGGACACAAGTTCAGTTCAGTTCAGTCGCTCAGTCGTGTCCGACTCTTTGCAACTCCATGAATCGCAGCACGCCAGGCCTCCCTGTCCATCACCATCTCCCGGAGTTCACCCAGACTCACGTCCATCGAGTCAGTGATGCCATCCAGCCATCTCATCCTCGGTCGGCCCCTTCTCCTCCCGCCCCCAATCCCTCCCAGTGTCAGAGTCTTTTCCAATGAGTCAACTCTTCGCATGAGGTGGCCAAGTACTGGAGTTTCAGCTTTAGCATCATTCCTTCCAAAGAAATCCCAGGGCTGATCTCCTTCAGAATGGACTGGTTGGATCTCCTTGCAGTCCAAGGGACTCTCAAGAGTCTTCTCCAACACCACAGTTCAAAAGCATCAATTCTTTGGTGCTCAGCCTTCTTCACAGTCCAACTCTCACATCCATACATGACCACAGAAAAAACCATAGCCTTGACTAGGCGGACCTTAGTCGGCAAAGTAATGTCTGTGCTTTTGAATATACTATCTAGGACACAAGTTACTTCAAGATAAAGCCCAAATCGACAGTCAAATTTACTAAATTTACAAAATGGTCTTGTTACTGGCTTTCCCTGAAATTTTTGAAGGACTGAAGTTTACCCAGCATGGAGGCATAAAAAATTAGAATCAACACACAAGTAATCAGAGGCAAGGAGACCAAAGCAAAGTAAACCTTCAGGAAACCCCAGAAGCATTGGGGAAAGGCTTTGGCTTCTAATGTGTTATGGACAGAGTGGGGTTGGAGGAGAATTAAAAGATAAGAAAGACTTGGAGGGGCAAAGAAAATTTAGCTAATTTAGCTAATCTATGACTAAGTTAAATAGAGGGGAAGTCCAGCTGCGTATTTCTTACTCCTCTCTTCCTTTCTGAATTATTTTAGCTATCTTAGGACCATTTTTCTACATATATAATTAAATTAGTATGACAAAAACCACTGTTTTGATGTTTTTCTATTTGATCTTTATATCATGTAGATTTAAACTAACTGCTGTAATAAAGTGAGAATTTGGCTCCAAAAAGCATCTCTCCACCACAGAGTAACTAGAAGTATCACTTCCACACAGCATCCTCACCTCATGGTTCCTGTAGCTCAGAACAGGGAAATTAAGGAGGCTCACAGTGGTTCCAAGCATAACAGGAAATATCTAGACAGACACTCGACTGGGTTTGTATAAGCCTAAAATTCTAAGAGCTGCATTTTAAACAGTCTACTTCTTCATGTTATTTATAAAGGTTTATAATGTGTTACATTACTGCCCTGAGTTAGAATGTCAAGTTGGTCAAGTTGCAGAAGGGTCTCAGTCAGGAATACAGAGGCTGCTGTAGTGTAAGCTGAGTTGAGGCAAAGATGAGGTTAGATGAGATACCTCCTGGCATTCTCTAGTTATAAACAGGCAGCTACACAAAAGAGTGAGAGAGAAGCAGCAGCAGAGTGGACCAGAGTGTGGGCTTCTGAACTGAGAGTGAGTCTTTAAGAAATGAAGAAGCAGGGCAGGCTGAAGGACCATGGAGCAAGCACCATGGAGAGCTCCAGGGAAAATCAGTTGCTCTTCCACTATCTTCCTGGTCAGCTATATTGCAGATGAATCTATTTTTAAGGCTAGACATCTATTAAATACTGAAAGCCTTCTCTACATAGAAAGTCCCCGAAGGCAAGAATTATATCAAATATATCACCTATAAAATACTATTCAATAGGTACTTAATACATGAAATTAATTAATATCATTAATAATAAGGCCAACAAACACTTAATGTTGGCAGTTTCCCTTAGATTTCCCTAGGACCAACTGATGACAGAGTCAACAATAATTCATTGACTTTTTCTAGATACATTATGCTAAGTATGTTCACACGATATCTCATTAAGCACCAAAAATAAATTGGGGCCTAAAGAAATAATTACTTGTCTAGGTTTATACAGCAAGTTAAATGGCAATTACTCCAAGTTCAATACTCTAAGTCAATGCATAACATCCTAGGATGACATAATCTTTGGGTTGATTTGGACCCTATCACATAGAAAACAGTAATATCCCCATCTATTCATTTGCCATTCTAAATTTCTAAATGTACTCGCAAAGGAGGAGTCAGGTTAGTAGAGTGTTGGTAAATTTCTCTCTGAAAAAAAAAAAAAGCACTAATTTGGGACATTTGCCAAATTCTGTGATGTAAATACTACCGAGTGGCTGATTTCAAGCTCCCAACAGGATGTCACTGAGTTTGGAAGAGAAAGCACATAACTGACTCTCCAAAACCATTTATGAACCAGCTCCAGAAAACCATTAGGCCATGATAACAGTTCTGGCACAAAGCCAAAGTAAATAAAGTAAAGCCTTTATGTTTATCTAGAATTGATAGAAAATATAGATACAGTTTACTATTTATACACACTCTGGAGAAGAACTAATTTAGTTTTACCACTCATGTGTCAGAAACTGTTTAAACATTTACCAACATCTAATTTAATTGTGACAATATTAAGTAGGTATTATTTTCCCCTATTTTTCACAGATGCCTTTATGTTTATCTAGAATTGATAGAAAATATAGATACAGTTTACTATTTATACACACTCTGGAGAAGAACTAATTTAGTTTTACCACTCATGTGTCAGAAACTGTTTAAACATTTACCAACATCTAATTTAATTGTGACAATATTAAGTAGGTATTATTTTCCCCTATTTTTCACAGAGTTGGAGAGGGAAATGGCAACCCACTCCAGTATTCTTGCCTGGAGAATCCCAGGGATGGGGGAGCCTGGTGGGCTGCCATCTATGGGGTCACACAGAGTCGGACACGACTGAAGTGACTTAGCAGCAGCAGCAGGGTAGGTCTAGGTAATTTCTTCAAGGTCAAAAATATACTAAGTAGTATATATTAAAATAGATGCCCATCTATTTTCAAATCATTTGCTCTTATATAACATACCATCCTTTACAAAGTAAAGAACACTATACTTTTAATCAAATATATATTGAGAAGCTAACGTGGGGTAGGAGTTGTGCCAGTCAAAAAGATATAATGAACCCAGCTAGATTTAAATACTATCATTTTACCAGTCATTGTTTAAAAAAATGTAATACAAGGAAAGAAATGTAAATTCTGTATATATTCACATATACATACACACATACCCATTTAAATATAAAGTGTACATATATTTTTTAAAGGAAATATTCCATTTGATTGTCAATCTGATATTGGCAGACAAATATAACTGGGGAATATCCCAGGAAAAAAATCTACTACAGAGCATTCCATTGACCCTAAACACTGAATTAATGCCATAGCTAATCCATTTAAATAATACACCTGGTGTAGTCTGACTGCTTATTCAGAAGAGGTACCAGGTGGGAATAACTGGAGGCCAGCGTAATATGCTACTTGTGTGGTCCTTTGTTAGACTTGAGGTTTATTGTAATTCCTTAACAAGTTTATGCCATTTGAGCATTTCTAAAACTATCCTTATCCTGTAGAAAATGCATTAGTAGGTTCTGGCAACCAAAGTAACTATCTACAACCAGAAATATTTCTGCTAGTCTCAGAATCTCAATATAATCATGTGGTTGGGTACACTCCCTTCTCTACTTGGGAGATGATCTAAGGACAGTTTATCCAAATTTACTTAATGGAAACACCTCAGGGGATCTGCTATATCCCATGATCACACTGATAATCCTAGACTAATAGCAACAGTCTCTCCCCACCAAACATCATGGGTACTGACAACTATTTAATGTCTTTGCAACAAAGTTTCCCTTAAATAGCAGAGCACACAATCTGGCCTGAGAGTTTATGTGGTTATGTTCAAATAGCCTAGGTATAATTAAGCTGTCTGAATGGAAAATTTACACTTCTCAGAAATAAGACCCAGGATTTCCAGCTTCCCTATAGATACAAATTTAGGGGCCTCAAACAACTGTCTCTTTTGTTTGTAATAACAACTTGGGGTCCATTTCAGTTACTTCTTTTTGGCAAGTTTTCACCTGCATCAGAGGCAACCTAAAACATCCAAGTTAGTTATATGAGTTATACTGATGAGTTGACTCATTGCCTCCATTCAATGAAAGTGTTCGAATAAATCACAGAAAAGTAATCACCACGGTTTCCTTGGTAAACCAGAGAAGAAAAGCAATTGCCACTGTCATAGTCAAATCATGGGCATAATAAAGTGTTCTGTGCCAGCACATCAACTGTGATCCAGACTAAACCAAAGCTTCTGCCTGCTTCCCTGGATATCATCAGAATAAGTGAATTCATTTTTATTCAGGAATATTTATATAGTTCTTTCCCAGGCACTAGGGCATATACTTGTGACAAAGTCTGGTCTACAGCAAAACTGGAAGCCAAAACCTGTACGGAAATAAATTTGACATAATGGGGAAAAATTATGCAAAAGGGAGGTGCCAAAAAGTTGCAATAGAAAGCCAGAGGGAAAAGAGTATATTCTGGATGAGAAAAGTCTCAAGTGTTACCATTTGAGCTGAGCATTATTGGGAGTTATGAATCACATAAAATAAGAAAAGAAGAATATGCTAGAAAGAAGCAATAGCTTGAGAGAAAGCACAGACCAAGAGAATGTGGCAAGAGAAGATGAGAGACATTGCAAAAGTCTATTCGATTAGAGTAGAAAGGCACATGGTGAAAGATAACCAAAAAGACTGGTTGAGGCTCAATTTGGTGCTCCCTGAATACCACGCTAAGGTCAAACAAGAGATGGGCTGTGTTCTACACATGAGATTAAAACTGTCATGCAAAACGTTCAGAAAAGCTGTTAGTAATTCCACTGATAGAGCAGACATTTTCCAGACAGCAGAACGCATGAGAGACGGCACCAGGGATGTACTGTCTAATCTCAGACGTTTCTCCCCTTAAGAAAACACACATGTAAAATGCTATCCTTTATTAGCCATCCAAAAGGGAGATCCAAAGTCAGCAGCAATATTTATGTCAGTGGGTTCAGCTCAATTGGCCTTTACGCCACCCTGACACATTATTTTGGTATTTCATGCAGGAGCAAAATAAGTTCATTATCTTTACTTGCATTGTAATTCTCATCCTTTGTTTAGATATCACTAATTGTACACCAGATACTGTGTAACATCAGGACCAGAAGCTTCTTTGATGATGATTAGATATGAATTTAAAATACTGTGATAATAGTGTCTTTTTATTGTTTTCTTAATTACAGGAGACCAGGTTTAGAGACTTGTCTAAACAGTGTTCCTATCATCTTATCTCCTTCCTCACTCACAGATTAATCCTCAGTGACTCTCTGTTCTAATGATCATTAAGATGTACTTGGGTGAAGTCGCTCAGTCGTGTCTGACTGTTTGTGACCCCATGGACGGTAGCCTACCAGGCTCCTCTGTCCATGGGATTCTCCAGGCAAGAGTACTGGAGTGGGTTGCCATTTCCTTCTCCAGGAGATCTTCCCAATCCAGGGATCGAACCGAGGTCTCCTACATTGTAAGTAGACGCTTTACCATCTGAGCCACCAGGGAAGAGCCCAGGGAAGATGTACTTAGTGACTATTAAGTATCATGGAACATGGCCAGAATCAGACACTCGGTAAAGGTTTATTGAATGGATAACTGGATGAATAGGTGTGTTAGGCACAAGGAAAAGCATCAGACATGTAAAATATCCCCCTTCTAGGCAAGAGTTTTATTAGAGGAAATACCACTGGTAGCAATCCAAATCATCTAGAAAAAGAGTTCAAATACTTCACAATCAGTTGCTAATCATATAGAAGAATGGTATCACTTGTATGCATCTCAAAGTCAGTAACAGACAACTTAACATCACTGGTCAGAGAGCAAGAACGGATTACCTTAGTGAACAGCTAGCTCAAGACTGCTGACTTACAGCATGCTTAAATTAAAATGTTTGGATGATACAGAGACTCAGAACTTCATATACTCCTTCCCACTGTGGTCACAGAAAGTCAGACTCAATCTAGTTATATTTGGGGCAAGTTCGTCAAAATAACTGTAATATCAAATTTGGCCACATTTATTTAAAATATAACAGCAAAACACTTCATTATTGACTATCTGATGCACTCAGGAAGGACTGAGCAACTACTTTGTGCAAGGNTCTCTGTTCTAATGATCATTAAGATGTACTTGGGTGAAGTCGCTCAGTCGTGTCTGACTGTTTGTGACCCCATGGACGGTAGCCTACCAGGCTCCTCTGTCCATGGGATTCTCCAGGCAAGAGTACTGGAGTGGGTTGCCATTTCCTTCTCCAGGAGATCTTCCCAATCCAGGGATCGAACCGAGGTCTCCTACATTGTAAGTAGACGCTTTACCATCTGAGCCACCAGGGAAGAGCCCAGGGAAGATGTACTTAGTGACTATTTAGTATCATGGAACATGGCCAGAATCAGACACTCGGTAAAGGTTTATTGAATGGATAACTGGATGAATAGGTGTGTTAGGCACAAGGAAAAACATCAGACATGTAAAATATCCCCCTTCTAGGCAAGAGTTTTATTAGAGGAAATACCACTGGTAGCAATCCAAATCATCTAGAAAAAGAGTTCAAATACTTCACAATCAGTTGCTAATCATATAGAAGAATGGTATCACTTGTACGCATCTCAAAGTCAGTAACAGACAACTTAACATCACTGGTCAGAGAGCAAGAACGGATTACCTTAGTGAACAGCTAGCTCAAGACTGCTGACTTATAGCATGCTTAAATTAAAATGTTTGGACGATACAGAGACTCAGAACTTCATATACTCCTTCCCACTGTGGTCACAGAAAGTCAGACTCAATCTAGTTATATTTGGGGCAAGTTCGTCAAAATAACTGTAATATCAAATTTGGCCACATTTATTTAAAATATAACAGCAAAACACTTCATTATTGACTATCTGATGCACTCAGGAAGGACTGAGCAACTACTTTGTGCAAGGCACTGGGAGATAACACAGGCAGATGGGACTGTTTGTGATCCAGTCAATAAAAGTTATTAATTTTATTTCACATAGCCTTTTTACTTAAGCCTTCATTCCATATTATTCTTGTTAAAATATCTATATTACTGTTTTATTTTCCGTATAAGACTGAGAGTTGTGAGGGAAAGAAACACTGATATTCTAGGACTTAAATGGAGTTACAATGAAAAATTAACTTTATAAAATTAAAGAATAAAAGTTAAGTAGTTCTTTTAAAAAATCAGCATGCAAAATTTCTATGGTATAACACCTCCATAAACTTTCACAGCAGCTATATAATTTGAAATGACCCAGTTGATCTCATTTTCTTTTCTTTTTATCATGTCAGGAAGCTGAGACAGTGAAAGAGTAAATGATGCAAGGGGAATCTTCATTTGAGTTGTCCCAGTATTCCAGAGTAAACTGTTTATTTGGGAATTACAAGGGATTCTATCGGAAGAAGAAGAGCAATACACACAGCATATAAAGCCTGCTCTCACTATGGACAACTGAAGCTTATTCCTGCAGGGGCTGAAAGCTGCTCTAGAAGGGTTTAATTCTCTAGCTGAACAGCCTTCTTCTGTTCTATCTTTAAAAAAAAAAAAAAAAAGCTTCTCAGACACAGAAATACAGATCCTGAGGTTGGAAGTAGGCCAGAGCACACTGAAATTTCTGAGAAATATGGGCAAGCCACGCACAGCATCTGCTAGGGAGGCTCCCACATATAATTTGCAGCAGGATTAGATCTCAGATTTATGGTATCCTGAATTTCGAAGGCAAACACATTATTTCCTCCATATTGCCAAAATACAACACTTTCTTAGTATGAATATATACTGCTTAACGTGACTCTAAGATACAAATACCATTTTGTGTTCAAGCACACAATGAATGTAGGTCTACTACACACCAATAACCAGGAATGTCTGAGTGCTTATTTTCTAACAGGAACTTGTTAAATACTTCATTTGTATAATCTTCATTTAATTCTCAGAACACCTCTATGAAGGAAAGGACTGTTAGTGCCATCCTATATTAAAGAGGTGGAAAGGAAATCAACAGAAGCTATAGTTCTAAGGGATTAGCAGCTTTTAAGTGGTGGTGTTGAGATTCAAATCCAGGGGAGAGCCACACTGGGGCCTAAGTCCCTAAACATCATTCTCTACTGGCTCTATCTCTGATTGTTTTGGAGGCAGATAGTGGCTAATATAATCAATCTACAGATTTGATGACAAGAAAACTACCTGAGCGTTTTAAGTCTATGGTGGTACTTTCACGGTCATCAAAACCAAACACTATCAATTCATATGATCAAGACAACTCTGAAGAATGCAGCATGTCTATTGATTTTTAGCAAAAGCTTTCTCCATGATCGTTAGAGAAGATATAAACTATTACATATATATTTTATAAAACATGCCAACATCAAAATAAAACAACAAATAGACTCCATAACATAACAGTACCTTCACTGTCCATATTCCAGCCTCTGGCTCTTTAACATTCACCACCTTGGCAGAGTTATGAATATTTAATAGCTCATTCAGGCCAAATCCCTTTTTTATCAGCTTTCCTGAAAGACAGATGTAGAAGTTACAAGCATAATCTTTATTTCAGCTATGTATATCAGCTGTGTTCATTTCCAGTACAAATTACCTGATGGACATTTACATCTCTAGCTCAAAACATCATTTTGTACCTAAAATATACGTAACTTTAGCATTTCCGAACACTGTAACTGAAGTAACAGATTCCTATTTGCTATGTTGATGTGATCTTAAAAACAGAGTAACGTGAACGATGATAATCATATTTCCAAAGTTAATCTAGGTAATGATTATTATGGCTACAAAGAAGTTATGTACAGTCACTAGAGACACTTAGACTTAATAGATGGCAAAACAGTAGACTAGAATAAATGTCTTTTTGGAGATGACTCAAGATATTGCTAACATTAAGAGCCCTGGGCATAAATTTGCATAAAGTGTAAAACCTCAGTTTTCCGTGAAGTGCAGGAGAAGGCTTTTACTTGTCAAAGGAATAATTAGAGGAGCAGTATAATGAAGTAACACAGTACCATCTCCAACTGAGCTCAACATACAGTATCTGACAGT
>SJYX01013967.1:105747-119250 GCA_006410675.1 Oreotragus oreotragus | reverse complement strand
ATGGTCTAGCGGTTTTCCCTACTTTCTTCAATTTGAGTCTGAATTTGGTAATAAGGAGTTCATGATCTGAGCCACAGTCAGCTCCTGGTCTTGTTTTTGCTGACTGTATAGAGCTTCTCCATCTTTGGCTGCAAAGAATATAATCAATCTGCTTTTGGTGTTGACTATCTGGTGATGTCCATGTGTAGAGTCTTTTCTTGTTTTGTTGGAAGAGGGTGTTTGCTATGACCAGTGTGTTTTCTTGGCAAAACTCTACTAGCCTTTGCCCTGCTTCATTCTATATTCTAGAGCCAAATTTGCCTGTTACTCCAGGTGTTTCTTGACTTTCTACTTTTTCATTCCAGTCCCCTATAATGAAAAGGACATCTTTTTTGGTTGTTAGTTCTAGAAGGTCTTGTAAGTCTTCATAGAACTGTTCAACTTCAGCTTCTGCAGCATTACTGGTCAGGTCATAGACTTGAACTACCATGATATTGAATGGTTTGCCTTGGAAAGGAACAGAGATCATTTTGTCAGTTTTGAGATTTCATCCAAGTACTGAATTTCAGACTCTTGTTGACCATGATGGCTACTCCATTTCTTCTAAGGGATTCCTGCCCACAGTAGTAGATATAATGGTCATGTGAGTTAAATTCACCCATTCCAGTCCATCTTAGTTCGCTGATTCCTAGAATGTCGATGTTCACTCTTGCCATCTCCTGTTTAACCACTTTCAATTTGCCTTGATTCATGGACCTAACGTTCCAGGTTCCTATGCAATATTGCTCTTTGCAGCATTGAACCTTGCTTCTGTCACCAGTCCCATCCATAACTGGGTGTTGTGTTTTCTTTGGCTTTACCTCACGTCCAAGATAAGAGAAACTCAAGTAAGACAGCAGGCACTGAGACAGGGCATCAGAGAGGAGACAGACTGAAACCACAATCCCAGACAACTAGCCAGTCTGATCACATGGACCACAGCCTTGCCTAATTCAGTGAAACTAAGCCATGCCGAGTGGGGCCACCCAAGACAGGCGGGTCATGGTGAAGAGGTCTGACAGAATGTGGTCCACTGGAGAAGGGAATGGCAAACCACTTCAGTATTCTTGCCTTGAGAACCCCATGAACAGTATGGAAAGGCAAAAAGATAGGACACTAAAAGAGGAACTCCCTAGGTCGGTAGGTGCTCAGTATGCTACTGGAGATCAGTGGAGAAATACCTTCAGAAAGAATGAAGGGATGGAGCCAAAGAAAAAAGACACCCAGTTGTTGATGGGACTGGTGATAGAACCAAGGTCCAATGTCATAAAGAGCAATATTGCATATTTCATATCATATATGAAATGAATTGCCAGTCCAGGTTCCATGCATGATACAGGATGCTTGCTAACTGTATAGAGCTTTCTCCATGAAATTCTTATTGCCAAATTCAGACTGAAATTGAAGAAAATGGAGAAAACCACTAGATCATTCAAGTATGACCTAAATCAAATCCCTTATGACTATACAGTGGAAGTGAGAATGGATTTAAGTAATCCATTACTTAAATGCTTAAGTAATGATATATTACTCTTTGCTGCTAAGTCGCTTCAGTCGTGTCCGACTTTGTGTGATCCCATAGACGGCAGCCCACCAGGCTCCACTGTCCATGGGATTTTCCAGGCAAGAACACTGGAGTGGGTTGCCATTTCCTTCTCCAATGCATGAAAGTGGAAAGTGAAAGTGAAGTCGTGTCCGACTCCTAGCGACCCCATGGACCGCAGCCCACCAGGCTCCTCCATCCATGGGATTTTCTAGGCAAGAGTACTGGAGTGGGTTGCCATTTCCTTCTCCAAGGCTACTCTTTAGGGCCAGAGAATTTCCATGGGAGTCTCCCAAAGCCTCAGAAATTTCAGCAGCAGTTATCTGCTTCAGAGAAATAGAGCCTCACTCCAGTCTAATTTAAAAGAAAACCATCTTCCCAAGTGCCTTGAAATAATTAATATAACTTCAAAATTAAAATCATTTTTAATGGCACAGCACTTTCTCCAGATAATACTTAGATTAGTTTGAGGATAATGTTGCCAAGATGTAAAACTGGATGCTGAAAATGATTGCTTGCTTCAGAAAGGTTGCCACTCTATATTTCATGAGAGCACCAGCAAAGCAGTGTTATGAGGTTGGTATCATCATCACTATTTTTAAGATAAAACAGCCCCTGGGAGGGTCATGGAGCTGAGTGAGGCTCAGTCCTGGGACTTCTTTTTTTTATATAAATTTATTTATTTTAATTGGAGGTTAATTACTTTACAATATTGTATTGGTTTTGCCATACATCAACATGAATCTGCCACGGGTATACACGTTCCCCATCCTGAACCCCCCTCCCACCTTCCTCCCCATACCATCCCTCTGGGTCATCCCAGTGCACCAGCCCCAAGCATCCTGTATCATGCATCTAACCTGGACTGGCAATTCATTTCATATATGATATTATACATGTTTAAATGTCATTCTCCCAAATCAACCCACTTTCTTCCTTTCCCACAGAGTCCAAAAGACTGTTCTATACATCTGTGTCTCTTTTGCTGTCTCACATACAGGGTTATCGTTACTATCTTTCTAAATTCAATATATATGCATTAGTATACTGTATGGGTGTTTTTCTTTCTGGCTTACTTCACTCTGTATAATCAGCTCCAGTTTCATCCACCTCATTAGAACTGATTCAAATGTATTATTTTTAATGGCTGAGTAATACTCCATTGTGTATATGTACCACAGCTGTCTTATCCACTCATCTGCTGATGAACATCTAGGTTGCTTCCATGTCCTGGCTATTATAAACAATACTGCGATGAACATTGGGGTGCACGTGTTTCTTTCAGTTCTGGTTTCCTCGGTGTGTATGCCCAGCAGTGGCATTGCTGAGTCATATGGCAGTTCTATTTCCAGTTTTTTAAGGAATCTCCACACTGTTCGCCATAGTGGCTGTACTAGTTTGCATTCCCACCAACAGTGTAAGAGGGTTCCCTTTTCTCCACACCCTCTCCAGCATTTATTGCTTGTAGACTTTTGGATCACAGCCATTCTGACTGGTGTGAAATGGTACCTCATTGTGGTCTTGATTTGCATTTCTCTGATAATGAGTGATGTTGAGCATCTTTTCATGTGTTTGTTAGCCATCTGTATGTCTTCTTTGGAGAAATGTCTGTTTAGTTCTTGGCCCATTTTTTGATTGGGTCATTTATTTTTCTGGAATTGAGCTGCAGGAGTTGCTTGTATATTTTTGAGATTAGTTGTTTGCCAGTTGCTTCATTTGCTATTATTTTCTCCCATTCAGAGGGCTGTCTTTTCACCTTGCTTATAGTTTCCTTTGTTGTGCAGAAGCTTTTAATTTTAATTAGGTTCCATTTGTTTATTTTTGCTTTTATTTCCAATATTCTAGAAGATGGGTCATAGAGGACCCTGCTGTGATTTATGTTGGTGAGTGTTTTGCCTATGTTCTCCTCTAGGTGTTTTATAGTTTCTGGTCTTACGTTTAGATCTTTAATCCATTTTGAGTTTATTTTTGTGTATGGTGTTAGAAAGTGTTCTAGTTTCATTCTTGGGCTTCTTATACCAAAACTTGTATAATTTCCTACTGACCAGCATGTGGCACTGTTAGCCACTATCTATTTCTGGTTACTCTCTCCTTCTGACTTCTGTGATTCTAACTTCCTCTGCTTTTTCCTCCCTATGTAACTTATTTTTCTCCCCTCTGTTTACTGTCTGCCTATTCCTCAGAGACTGACAAATCCCCATAAGCTGTTTCAGAAATATATCTCAAATCTGTCTTCTCTCTCTCTTTTTTATAGAATTTTAAAAATCCAAACACACAATTTTAAAAGGCAAACAGTGCTCTATTTTTTCTAACTGAATAAAGCAATCCCATTCCATCACCAACCTGCCCCAGTGCTGGTCCTGCTTCCAAAAGGCAGAACTTCTGCACAGAGCTGTGTAGGTTGTGCAAAACTCAACTTGGGGAGGCGAGGGCATTTAAACACTTTGTGAAGAGAATGGCACCCTCCAGACTTGTGTAATCCATTAACCTTCACCACCAGAGATAGCCTAGCCAAATTGTACCCACTTTCATCTCTTTCACCTATTTCCTCTAGAATTACCTTTAAGATTCTAAATAATAAGCTTGTGCAGTGTTTTCTTGATTCTCCAGTATTGGTGATTATGTACTGAACTTCTCTGATAATGAGCTTCCCTTGTGGCTCAGCTGGTAAAGAATCTGCCTGCAATGCAGGAGATGTGGTTTCAATCCCTGGGTTGGGGAGATCCCCTGGAGAAGGGAAAGGCTACCCACTCCAGTATTCTGGCCTGGAGAAGTCCATGGGGTTGCAAAGAGTCAGGCACAACTGAATGATTCTCACTCTCTGATAACGATGACTTCTCAAATTCCCCCTCTTTTATCTTTTTTGTCTGAATTTATACATCACAGTTTCACTTCAATCAATATGCAGTATTCAACCTAATTCTCTGCTGTGCCTAGTTGCTCAGTAGGTTGCAAAGAGTCAGGCACAACTGAATGATTCTCACTCTCTGATAACGATGACTTCTCAAATTCCCCCTCTTTTATCTTTTTTGTCTGAATTTATACATCACAGTTTCACTTCAATCAATATGCAGTATTCAACCTAATTCTCTGCTGTGCCTAGTTGCTCAGTTGTGTCCAACTCTTTGTGACCCCATGGACTGTAGCCCACCAGGCTTCTCTGTCTCTGGGGATTCTCCAAGCAAGAATACTGGAGTAGGGTACCATGTCCTTCTGCAAGGGATCCTTCCAACCCAGGAATCGAACCATGGTCTCCTGCACTGCAGGCAGATTCCTTACCAGCTGACCTTCCAGGGAAGCCCTGTTCACATAAATGCTGGGGCCACATAAACGCTGTCTATTTCTGTGTCAAGTAGTGTACTATTATTATGGTTGCTTCCTTGTTCAATGTTAGGTTATTTTTAGGATCAATATGTGCCTCTCCCTAACCCCCATTTTCTTAGTATTCTCTGTACCAATGACTCTGTATTCAGTCTCTTCATTTCTTCCAACAAATTTTCAAATGCAGTTTGCTATCATACCATATTTTTATTTCCTTTTTCTTTTTGGCCTGGAGAATTAACTCCTGAGACTTTAATCTTCCTGTTCTATGGATTGGTTACTCTCTAGTCAGCTACATGGCTCTTGTCCTGAGACTTTCCTTCACCACTAGCCTGGAAATTTCCTTCACTTTTCTCTCGTCCTTCTTGGATTTCATGCTTCGCCTTTCCTCCCTGAGTGGAACATATTGCCTAGTAACTTCTTCAGACATGATACATTGGAGGTAGGTTTGCTAAGATTTTTTAATATCTAAAATATCTTTGTTCTGTCATCACAAATCTTGATAGTTTGTCTAATTGTATATTCCTAGAGTAGAAATAATTTTTCTCCATAATACTGAATGTAATTCTCCACTGTCTTATCATTCAAGATATCTGCCCACTACTAAACCTTTGTATGTAACTTTTCTTTCTGGAATAGTTTTCCATTAATTCTTTTCTGCTGGTATACTGAAATTTTATGATGTGTCTTGGTGCAGGCTTTTAAAAATTTTATCTTGGGAGGAACACTTTTTAGACTTTTAATACCTTTGTATTTTGGTTCTCCAAAATGTCCCCAGTTTATGTCCTTGATAATTTTGTGTCATCCAGTTTTTTGTGTTCCATCTTTCTATAATCACTGTTAGTTTCATATCAGAGATTGAATCCTCAAATTTCTTTATCTTTTCCTCTTTTATGGTTTATATCTTTGCCCCTGTGTTCTACTTTGAATGAGATTTCTTCAACTTAACCTTCCAATTCTTCTTTAGAGTTTTTATTTATTCGTTGCCTGTGCTGGTCTTTGCTGCTACGTGGGCTTTTCTCTAGTTCCGGCGAGCTGGGGCCACCATCTAGTTTCAGTGCTCAGGCTTCTCACTGTGGTGGCTTCTCTTGTAGAGCAGAGGCTCTAGGGCCATGAGCTCAGTAGTTGTGGTGCACAGGCTTGCTCCATGGTATGTGGCATCTTCCTGGACCAGGGATCGAACCTGTGCCTCCTGCATTGATAGGCAAATCCTTCACCACTGAGCCATCAGGGAAGTGCCTTCTTTTGAATTTTTAATTTTACTTATATTGCTAATTTGAAAAAGCTTTTGTCTATTCCCTTATTGTTCCTTTTTTACAGCATCTGTATTTCCTCTGAGAATGTTAATTTTTGTTTTCCTTAAGGTAAGCTTTCTGCTGCTCCTTGGTTTGGAGTTCTTTTTTTCTCCCTCTGCTTTGGATGTTGTCAGACTTTCTCAAAACTCTGGACCCTATACTTTCTGTTTATTTTTAAGATTGAATTACTAAAAGCCTAATTAGACCTCCTCTGTGATTGGGCAAGTTCAAATTATGGACTGTGTTGTTTTCCTTGGGGAAGTGTGTGTGTGCGTGTGCGTGTCCCCTTCCCTCCTCCCCTGCCAGGGCCTTTGAGATTCTGCAGAGAAGGATGCTTCAGTCTTCTGTCAGGAGGGTGTAAGGAAGGTTGTCTTCTGTAGGGTAGGGAAAGGGGACTGAGTACCTCACCATTCGAGATGCAGGCTTTCATGTATTCCTCTCTTTTCAGTCAACCACCTCATCTACGCCCTCTGCTATGCCTGGTATCCAGATTCAGAGGCTTTCTGATTGAACGGATTTAGAGAATAAATTCTCTCTCTCCCATCAAAGTGAGAGAGGGTTAATCACCTGGATATGCAGGGTGGGATCTTTGAGGTCTACTCAGTCCTTTTCATAGAGATTTTCAAAGAATTCCTCTCTTTTCAACTATATACATCTATACCGTCTAGAGTACTTAGTACCTCTAGGCTTTTGTTCTCTTTTGAATTCCTCAGAATGAATATTATTGCTTCTCACTGATATGCCCATCCATAGACTCTTAATTTTAATCTTTTTACACTTTCTCTGCTCTGCTAAATCAATTCTCAACATTCCATATAGTTTTTGTCTTTATATATTATGGTTTGGGAGTATGTTTTCTTCCCTAGTTTCATCAGTGATGAAACACATGTTTTATTCTAGTCGTTCGTATTGCTTTGGGTAATTTTTAAAAGAGAAGTAAACAGAAATGTAAACTTAAAACCAGAAGGTGCTCACCGCTTCCTTCCCCTTCCACTGATTAATTTATGTCTTCTTTGATTCTCACCTCTATCTTTCAAGTATCATCTAGCTGTTCTCCTAGTTCAGTTTCCTTCCCTTCCAGTTCATCCTTCACAGATGCTCTGATCTGATTACATTCCTCCCCAGCTCAAGAATATTCAATAACTACTCACAACAAATAGAACTATGACCTTCTCAATTTTGTTTCAACCAAACTTTCCAATTTTATTTAACTCCATATTTGTAAACTTTTTTTTCCAACAAGCATCTGTTGAAAAGTTGTCATATGCCAGGGCCATACTAAGTGGTGTATAAAAATACAGTTCACGTATTCAAAAACCAAAGAATCAGAGACAAGTGAAGTAATAAAGCTCTTCTTTCTGCCTGGAATCTGCTTCTTACCCATATCTGTCCATCAAAATTGTATCCATTCAAACTCGATCTTAAGTAACAAGCTTCTTTTATCTCATTGCTGGAATTATCTGTTCCACCTCCTCTCACCATACTCCCCTAAGCTGTTCATGTGTACTGCTAGTAGAACATTGAATCTGATTGCCTTAAATAAACCTGTAGATATATATGTCTCCCTCACCTGATGGAGAAGTCCTTGGTGGTAAGGTAAAGATCTCTATTATATCAGAAAGCATTTTTCATAAAGCAGAAACTCAGTAGAAATGTATTGGAAATATCAAATTTTCCTGTTACTGAATTTAAGAAAAAATGTTCAGTTGGTATATATAAGGGACACTGAATTGTTTTGTTTATCTTTTGACATTCAAACATTTATTAAACTTATGTAGACCAGACCCTGTGCCATTTACTGTGGTTACAGAGATGAAGAAGACAGTCATACCCTAAAGTGGCTCACAGTCCAGCCAGGAGATGATGGTGCAAACAACTGCACAACACGTGATAGGTGTTGTAAAATAGGAGGGGGCTAGAATGGAAAGAGTTTAAGACTCTGCCTGGGAAGTGGGGAGGGCACCAGAAAGAAGGTGGTATCCAGCTAAGATTTCAAGGACAAAGAGTAGTTCCCTAGACAGAGAATAAATAAAAAGGAAATTCTAATGGATTTTGTTTTCACTTATAGCTATATTGAGGTACAAACACCCATAATTCTTGTTTAAACAGATTTACCCTTTTGATATTCAAATAACTTAGTAAGGACCTACTATGGACCAGGTGGGCTTCCCTAGTAGCTCAGATGGTAAAGCATCTGTCTGCAATGCAGGAGACCCAGGTTCGATCCCTGGGTAGGGAAGATCCCCTGAAGAAGGAAATGGCAATCCACTCCAGTATTCTTGCTTGGAGAATTTCATGGACAGAGGAACCTGGCAGGTTACAGTCCATGGAGTCACAAAGAGTCGGACACAAATGAGCAACTAACACACACACGTGGACCAGGTACCATGCTAAGCAGATATTTTTAGTATAAATTATTATCTCTAAAAGATAAAGGGATAGCACATTTTAATTCAACAAGGATTGTATAGAGAAATGCAATAATGTAGTCCAGGTAAAGGGTTCTAATGATAATTCAAAGAAAAAGCTTAGGAGAAAGCACATGCTGCTGCTGCTGCTGCTAAGTCGCTTCAGTCATGTCCGACTCTGTGCGACCCCATAGACGGCAGCCCACCAGGCTTCCCCATCCCTGGGATTCTCCAGGCAAGAACACTGGAGTGGGTTGTCATTTCCTTCTCCAGTGCATGAAAGTGAAAAGTGAAAGTGAAGTCGCTCAGTCGTATCTGACTCTTCACGACCCCATGGACTGCAGCCTTCCAGGCTCCTCCATCCATGGGATTTTCCAGGCAAGAATGCTGGCGTGGGGGTGCCATCGCCTTCTCCAAGGAGAAAGCACATAGATGACATATATAATGTAGATAACATAGCCATTAGGCAGTTTCTTTCAGATATCAGCTGTTCCAGCAAACATTTGGCAAGAGCTGCATTGCAGTCAGTCCCTGGTTGAATTCTCTGATAAGGGTCGGAAATGCCAATATTCTGAGATATTTATTAAAGAGGGATTCAGATGTTTTACATGCCAGATACACAGGAGGTGGGGCTGATGGCCTGTGCTGGATGGCTAGGAGCCTGATTTATATTCTTTTTCAGAGACAGTGGCAGTGTGCTTCTCAATGCAGTGGAGGAACAATGTGTGTGTGTGTGCGTGCGCGCACGCACGTCTGTGTCTAATACTGACCTCATGCCAAAGCACCATGCAATGAATGCTCTTTATCTTTAATTTTCATTTTGATCACTTCTAGTTATGGAAATGCCTGGTGACACAGAAAAAATTTATTTTGTTTTATCTATTATTGTTATTATTTATTTTCAAATTTAGCAGGAAAACTGCCAGCCAGTCTTCAGTCCATGTAGACACAGATATCCACCTTGAGACATATCTTTCTGTTTAGTGAAGAATTACTTGAGTAGCCTCTCTTGCTTTTGTAAATGTAAGACAAATGGACAATCCAAGCCCCAGAGAAGGTTCTAATAACAATTGTATTGTGATTGACTATGCTTTTCCTTCCTAATTTCTCTGAATATGTGGAGCTCATAGGTAGAAAGGGACTGTGCACATTTGCATAGGACCAAGAAGTTCCAGGAAGGTAAGGGGTGGAAGGAAGCCTTTCCTTCCAAGGCTCAACATCATTAGAATCTCTTTGCATGCGGTCTCCCCCAACTTAGATATCAGTGTCACGCTGTTGTGTTAGTTTCAGGTATCCACAGGATCTATATCGTGGCTAGCACATAGTAGGTGCTCAATAAATCTTCTTGAATGACTTTAATCCCCAGTTCTTTATCTCACACTCTTTCTCCCAAGTTTTCCAGACCAAAACTTTACTTTTCCTTTAAGTTTTCATTCCTGAAACAATTAACCAAAATTTCAGCACTTCTAAAGTCTGTTTCTATTTTCACACTCAATTGAAAATGATAAAATATGTCCTCAAGTAGAAGAGACTGGCTCCTCCTCTTGTTATAATAATTGCAGAGAATGTGCAACCAGATTATCTAATATTATGCCACATTGTTCAAATAAATAAGCTGAAAAGAAGTGGTAGGTAATAAAAGGGTATTTGAAACCATTCAGAATTGAAACTGTATCCACTATTAGGCAGATGTTACTTCTTTCTGAATTTAGTAGTAAATTTTCTTCACTGGAAGCTATGATAAAGTTATTGTTTTGAAATGACATTGTTTATAAAAAGATTTTTTTAATTTTTATATTATGTTAGAGTATAGTTGATTTATACTGTTGTGTTAGTTTCAGGTATACAGCAAAGTGATTCAGTTATACATATATCCATTCTTTTTCAGAATCTTTTTCCATATGGGTTATTACAGAATACTGAGTAGTGTTCTCTGTGCTATACAGTAAATCCTTGTTGATTATCTATATTATATATAGTGGTGAATATATTTTAACCCCAAACTCCTAATTTACCCCTCCTCCCACACCTTTCCCCCTCGGTAACCATAAGCTGGTCTTCAAAGTCTGTGAGTATGTTTCTGTTTTGTAATTAAGTTCATGTGTTTCATTTTTTTTAGATTACACACAGAAGCAATATCATATTTTTGTCTTTGTATGACTTATTTTACTTAGGATGATAATCTCTAGGTCCACCCATGCTGCTTCAGATGGCATTATTTTATTCTTCTTTTATGGTTGAGTAACATTCCATTGTATATTTACCACATCATCTTTATCTATTCCTTTGCCAATGGACATTTAGGTTGCTTCCATGTCCTGGCTATTGTAAATAGTGCTACACTTAACACTGAGGTGGGTGTATCTTTTTGAATTGTGGTTTTATAAAGGATATATCCCCAGGAGTGAGATTACTGGATCATATGGTAGCCCTAATTTTAGTTTTTTCAGGAACCTCTATACTGTTCTTCATGGTGGTTGTACCGATTTAAATTCCCACCTACAGTGTAGAAAGGTTCGCTTTTCCCCACACCCTCTCTAGTGTTTATTGTTCATAGACTTTTGGGTGATGGCTCTTCTGACTGATGTGAGGTGATACCTCATTGTAGTTTTGATTTGCACTTCTCTAATAATTAGCAATGTTAAGCATATTTTTGTGTACTTTTTGGTGTAAAAATATTCAAGCTTAAGACTTTGGATGGCTTTAGCTGAATTCCATTTAAAGTGTTTTTAAATGACTTTGTCACCATCATTTAGGTGTTTTTAGAACTCTTTATGAAACTAAGTCAACAGTCTATTAGTCTATGATTTGAGAAGAAATCAATGCCACTTCAGTTCAATTCAATTAACATACATTGAAAACCAACTATGTGCCTGTTCTGAGTTGAAGCGAGGTTCTTTCCTTCTTAATCTTCTTTATACACTTAACCCCTCAATTACCCTTCTATTACTATTATGGGAATGGTCGGATTTAAGACAATAATACTTAGGTTTAGAATAAGCTTAAAGGAGAAATACTGACCTTCAAACTTGTCTCAAATATCTATCTGAAGTACTGAGATAAACAATGAAGGTGGACAATTAAATAGTCAATAATGCTGGCTCCTTGTTAAAGATGTAAATGAAATTCCTCTTCAATTTATTCTACAGCCTATCATAAATATTTTTTAATTGCTATAGTAAGTGGTCTTGGCTGTAATTTCATCTTTTGATCAGGCAACTTTCCTTGGAAAAGAGACCAAGAAGAGCAACCTTCAGATCAGATTCCAGAAATCACTGCTATTCTGACAGTTAACTCTCCCACACTGTTAAGTTTGTCAAAAGATGTCTGACCTTGACATTATTATTTTTTAAATATGTTCCAGGGAACTATGCTAAGCACTTTCCCTTCATTTCCTCAGCTAATCTCACAACAAACCTGTAAAGAAGGCTTTATTGTCTTTCCTCCTTTTAAATGAAAAAAAATGGAATCACATGGCCAACAGTATGTAAAGTCTGTATGGGAAGAGTCTGTTGTTTCTTTTGTTCCCTTCTATATCCTCAGAGCCTAGAACAGAGCCTGGAACTATATAGATGCTCATAAATATTTATTGAATGAATGAAAGGATGGATGACTAAATGGTAAAGAAGTTGCTCAAGGTTACCTAACTAGAAAAGGATAGAGTTGGGACTCCTACTCAGGTCTATTTTATTTCAAAGCCTATGTTTCTAACTTTGCTTTATTTTCTGCCCATGGCTTGAAATTGCCTTTTAAGTCATTCCAGACAACTAAAAAATCAGCATATCTGTTACTTCCAGAGGCACCAATTGGCAAATTGAACCAGTTAGTCTTTCCCAGAAACTAGATTGGAAGTGGATGGAGCAGTCCTCATTTTAAAGGGTCCCAGAGAAAGGAACACTGATGGCTAACTTACTCTTAGATTCCATGAAAGTTAGGATCTTTGAAGACACATTGTGAGGGCTAAATAATAGCCTATTTGAAATGGGCTTAGCTTGGCACTTGAGATAGTAAGTACTTAACACATTGTTGCCAGAATGAAGGAGGTGACTGTAAATTCTGTAGAACATATTAGCTGTTATAAATTTTTTGAAAACAAATGATGGTAGAGCTTTAGAGTGACTTTAGATAGTAAAACCAAAACCCACCATGGTTGCCTGACTTATACAACAAATAATCATTTGAAAGATTGAGTGAACCTTCTATTTGCCTTCTTGTTTTAACATAACAAGGATATTGGAAAATAAACTTTCAAATTTCTATGGTAAGCACTTTACAATCCTCACTTAACTTTCATGACCACCTTTGAGATAGATATCATCATCATAGATAATTACACTTTACATATTTGATTTCAGCTTCTCCAAGCCAGGCTTCAGCAATACGTGAACCGTGAACTTCCTGATGTTCAAGCTGGTTTTAGAAAAGACACAGGAACCAGAGATCCAATTGCCAACATCTGCTGGATCATGGAAAAAGCAAGAGAGTTCCAGAAAAACATCTATTTGTGCTTTATTGACTATGCCAACGCCTTTGACTGTGTGGATCACAATAAACTGTGGAAAATTCTGAAAGAGATGGAAATACCAGACCACCTAATCTGCCTCTTGAGAAATCTGTATGCAGGTCAGGAAGCAACCATTAGAACTGGACATGGAACAACAGACTTGCTCCAAATAGGAAAAGGAGTATGTCAAGGCTGTATATTGTCACCCTGCTTATTTAACTTCTATGCAGAGTACATCATGAGAAACGCTGGACTGGAAGAAACATAAGCTGGAATCAAGATTGCCGGGAGAAATATCAATAACCTCAGATATGCAGATGACACCACCCTTATGGCAGAAAGTGAAGAGGAACTAAAAAGCCTCTTGATGAAAGTGAAAGTGGAGAGTGAAAAAGTTGGCTTAAAGCTCAGCAT